>APFE030539634.1:12489-84494 GCA_000404065.3 Pinus taeda | reverse complement strand
AGTTTTCTCGGATGAGTGGTAATGCATGAAGTAGTGCTTTCCAGACTGAAGATATCCCAACTTTTGGCCAAATCGGAAGACGGATCCATTCCATAAGTTGTAGGGGCCATATGTATTTGTGATATACCATGTGAGTCCATAGATTGTCTCTGGTGATTAGGGTCCATCCCATCTTTGCAGCCAGAGCCTGTGCGAAAGACGGGAGATCCTTGAGTCCCCATCCTCCCCATTTCTTGGGTATGGCAATCCTCTTCCATCCAATCCAAGCAAATATGCGCTTCTCATTTGCCCCATTCCATAAGTACCTGTTACAGGTTTGCTGTAATCTAGACAAAATGCTACGAGGGATCTAGGCCAATGCCATCCAGAAGACCGGGGTAGCTTCCAAAACTGCTTTGATCAGGACCAGCCTACCGGCTCGAGAAAGATATCGATGGCTCCATATGTTGAGCTTCTTTTCCAATTTTTCCACTAGCCAAACCCAGTCAGCGATTTTAGGGCTAATGGGTTTGATCCAGAACCCCAAATATTTAAGGCCGTGATCCAGGAGATGTAAGCTGTAGGGAAAAAGCTGATGAGCCAATTGTGATTCATTAACAGAGGTTCTGGCAAGAATGATAGATGATTTTGTATGATTGGCCTGCATCCCAGTGGCAGCTGAGAAGAGTGAGATAATTTTTGAGAATGAGCGTGAGTCCCGGATGCTACCATCTAAGAAGATCATGACATCATCTACAAATAGTAGATGAGTGAGAAACCAGTCATCAGATATCTTGAGACCACAAATATCTCCATTTCTCTTGGCTGTAGCAATAAGACGACTGAGGTTGTCCATGACAATGAGGAAGAGAAGGGGAGACAGGGGGCACCCTTGTCTGAGACCACGCTCTGCATGGAAGAAAGGTGATGCTGATCCATTAATCAACACACTGAAAGAAGGGGTGGTAACACAAGCCATGATCCAAGTGATAAAATGGTGGGGGAAGCCTAAATGTATGAGGAGCATTTTGATATATAACCAACTTACCCGATCGAAGGCTTTAGCCAGATCAATTTTTAAGATGATAGCCTTATGGTGTTTTGTCCAGATGGAGTGGAAGGCCTCCTGTGCGACCCCAATAGCTTCATGAATCTGTCGGTGTTCCAAGAAAGCAAATTGTTGGGGGGCTATGTGGCGGGACAGGATGGGCCGAATTCGATTGGCAATGATTTTTGAGATGATTTTACAGAGAACATTGCATAGAGAGATGGGGCGATATTCATCAAATGAGGTGGGTGAGTCAGATTTTGGAATCAGGGCAATGAACGTGGAGTTGATGGCATTATACAATGAACTTGACAATCTACATTCCTCAATTACCCGGAGAAGGTCCAATTTGATCATCTCATAAAAGGCAATATAGATTTCGATGGTCCATCCATTCGGCCCCGGGCTCCGCTCCTTTTTAAACCATTTGATGGTGGACTCAAGTTCGTTTGAGGACATCGAATCAAATAGGCTGTCAGCTTCTTCTTCATTAACAAACCTTGGGAAATGACCGGCAATGTTGATGATGTCTGCAATGTTGGAACCTTGGGGTTGCTTATATAGGTTCCTGAAATGGGCTGTTCCCATATGTGAGAGCTTGTTGAAAGTGTCAGCTATTCCACCCTCAGGCATAGGGAGATTCCAAATAGTACTGCTAACTTTTCTGCCCTTGGCATAGTTATGAAAAAAACGAGTGTTATCATCTCCAGCCTTTAACCAGATGGCTCTACTACGTACCCGAGTAGATTATTCCCTTTCCTTTAGGATTTTTTGCTTTTGATTTTCCAATTCCACTAAATGGAATTTATCTGCCTCCGATATGAAACCCAATCCTCTTTCATCGGTGAGTGAGGTGAGCTCAGTTTCAATTTGCATGAGAGCTGAGTTCTCCATTCTGAATTTGTTTCTAGCCCATTCGATCGAGAGTTCCTTGAGCTGCAATAGATTCGTGCAGAAGCCCTTAGCCAAGGAGTCAGCTCGATCTATAGGGTGAAGGGGCCAGAAATCCGTGACAAGCTTGATATAGGATGGATCCTGTAGCCAGCCATGATTGAATTTGAAAGGCGCCTTAGGTTTTTTATCAGGACCATTTATTTCCAGATAGATGGGATGGTGATCTAATATGCCACCAGTACCCACCCATTGCCTGTAGTGGTGCAGTCTTTGTAGCAGAGTTCCTTTCATCATAAATCGATCAAGTCTACGAGCTAGGGCAACATCACCAATTCTTCTGTTCCTCCAGGTGGGCAGGGGTTTAATCATAGGAACATCGATAAGGTCATGACGGTCCAGAAGGTCGGTCATGTATGCGGTGATAGGATCAATTTGTGCTGAGGCTCCCCAAGATTCACCATAGCCCAGTGAAAAATTTAGGTCCCCTCCGATGATTAAGTTTTCTGCAGATAGTATGGATAATCCCAAGAGATTGTTCCAGAAAGCTTCACGCTGCTGGCACGGCCCGTATATGTTAATAGCCCTGAGGGAGGTGCCCAAGTCTGCAGAGAATAGGTCCAGCCCCAAAAAGCCAGGTCCCCCCCAAGTACCACGGGCTCTAATGGAACCAGGATTATATCCTATCGCTAAACCCCCAGATCGACCTATGGAGTCCATGGCCGAGAACTGCCAACCGGGGAGGATAGAAGATAGGGCTGCCGATATGGAGTCCGCCGGTCCAAGGTTTTCCTGGAGAAAGATAATGTCGACAGGATAGGCTTCATACAATCGTTTGAGGGCTAGTTTCTTAGAGGCACTAGCCAGGCCTCTGCAATTGAAGGAGAGACACTTCATGGGGGAAGGTTGCTCGGGGTGTTCTTTGCTCTAAGTACCCCATTGATAGTGGATTGTCTCCCGGAGGCAACCTCTGCCCCCGCTCTCCGAATAGCCTTAGTGAGATCATATTTTCTCCCCCGAGCAGACAGGGAGGACAGACCATGGGTAATAATACCCAAACCCAAGTTAGGAGTGAGTGTTCCATGAATGTGGGGGCGAGGCCACAGAAAGTATGGGTGGTTGGCGCCTTTGGGAGATGATATTGAGGAGGTCGGGGATGATGGAGGTAGGGTGGATGTGACCACAGGGGCAATGACTGAGGATGAAGGCATCAAGCAGAATGCAGCAGATAATGATGGAGATGATAAATGAGATGATGAAATATGAGACAATGAAGGGTAAAGAGAGTTACCCGGAGTGACAGTAGATGTTGAAGCTGTGGCCGCCCGAGCTCTGGTGACTGGAGCAGATGCACAACCAAGAGAGGCTCCCGGGGCCAGAGGAACAATATCAGAAGGGATGCTCGTGATCAGAACTTGTTGAGCAGCCAGAGAGATGTATCTCGGAGAGAGGATGGTAGATTCAGGTGCTTCTGCACGTCTGTGAGTGAGCAGGCAATCCTTGAAGACATGTCCCACCTTGTGACATCGACGACACCTGAAAGGAATGCCTTCGTAATCCAATATCTGTACACGGGTGTATCTTCCCCAGTGGAGAGTGATTTTTTCTTCCAAACCTTCGCGAGTGTCTAGGTGCACCAGGATCCGAGCGAGCGTTCTGTTCCTGGACTCCACAAAAGTGCGATCATGGTCAAGATAAGTGCCCAAGGCATTTCCAATGCGAATGAATACTTCTTCATTCCAGTATTGCAGGGGTAGACCCGGCAGTCGAACCCATAAAGGCATAGCTCCAATCTGTTCTCTCTTCGGATCAAACAGAGGGCTCCATCGCTTGAGAAGCACCAGTGCCATCTCAATATGCCAGAATTTGGCCAAGACCAGGTCCGTGTAATTTTCTCTTGCGAAATGGAGAGCAAACCATCCGCGGGGAAGTACCTGTACTTCAGGGAGTTCCATCAGAATCCCACCCCAGATTTCTTTCACCCACTGTGTTAATCGTGTCGCAGAATAGGCATGCCCTCGAACATGTCCCACAAGTATAGTATTGGCCATGATAGTAGCCTCTGCAATTGCCGTAGTCTCCCCAAACCAGATAGAGATATCTTTTGTAGTAGATTTGACACACTTTGTTCTCTTTTTGCTTGTACGCGGCGCCGAAGGGTGGTTAATCAAAGGATCCGGGAGGCTGTCAGGCGGAGTCGATTTGGAAGTGCTCACCTTGACGGCAGGGGTTTCGAAACACCACGAGGGAGAATGGAGGAGCGCGGAGAAGCCAGACGATGATGGAAGGGGCTGTCCAAAGGAGGGTGGAGCCGGGATGGAGGATGAATGGGGGCGCGATTCGAAAGGCGGAGATGGAGGGATCACCGATGATAAGAAATGAAGGGTCCCCGGAGAAAGGGGGGGGTAGATCCAGACTAGCAGATTCCGAGAGGACAGCGCCTTCAGGAGTACCTGAGGGGGGTGGGGCTGGGATAGATACTGCTGGGGAGGGATGCGTCCCAGTTAACAGAGGGCCTGTAGCAGCAGATGATGATGCAAGAGGATGGCGCTCGAAAATGACCTGAGACGGGTGCGGATCTTCGGAATAGTCTATTTCCTCCTCCGTGTCCATAACCGCATCCATATTAACCGACTCCATGGAGAATATGACAACGACAGTTGTGACCTGAAAGTTCGGGCCTGGTCGGCGGTTCGAACGGAAACAGAGAGATGTCTGCAGGCTGAGGAGGTAGGGTTTCAGGATGCCCTAGCCGAAACCCTCGCGGTTAGCTGCAGAGTGCACCATCTTATTAGATCAATCGTCGATATGGTTGTTATTCATGCAATGTGATTGCCATTGTTACAGTCTTGGGTCATCATGGTGATGTTGAGATCAATATTTAAATTATTATATTGTTAATATTATATATTTTTATTATATTGTTAATATTCATATTATTTTTTTAATTTTTATTTTTTAATATTTTATAATGTTTATTAAAATATTTTATTTAATAATAATTATTATTATTTTTAAGATTATGATTAAGTTAGACATTAAATTGTGTATGAAGTTTTTTGTTTTTTTGGAGAAGGACTAGTCTTCATCTTTCAAATTTATCATGTTATATTAAGATGATTCCAATTCTAATAATAATAATAATTTATTTTTAAGGTTATGATTAAGTTAGACACTAAATTGATGTATGAGACCCTATATCTGAGCATCAAATTGGTGCATGGGACCCCTTGTTTGTGGGATAAGGGTAGAACTATTTGATTGATATATGAGACCCCTTTCTTTGTGGGAGAAGGACACAACTATTTGACTAGTGTATGAGACCCCACATTTCCATGCACCAAATTGGTGTCTATGACCCCCCACCTTTGTGCACCAATTTGGTGTATTAGACCACCCACCTCTGGGCATCAAATTGGTGTATGAGACGCCCTTGTTTGTGGGACAAGGGCACAATGATTTGACTAGTGTATGGTCTTTGGGCACCAAATAGGTGTATGAAACTCCCTTGTTTGTGCGAAAAGGGCACAATTATTTCTCTGCTAAAGTTTACGAAGGTGTACACACTCTTACCCCTCTAACCCACTATGGATTTGATCCTGTGACCTATTAAGAAACACGTCCTCTTAACCATTAGGCCCAATTCAATCTACATTGTAATATTTATATTTTATTATATATTATATGTTTCTATTTTTTTCTGAGTGGGAGCATATATTTATTTTATATAGAGAGAGATATGTCCCCTTTTTTTAATTATTTTAAGTTAAATAAATTTGATAATAAATTAAAATTTCAACATTTTTAAGCTAAGCAAGTGGGACCACCATGGGGATTTGAACTAGTAACTTATCAGAAGGAGTGAGTGTATTTCGTCAATCCAAAACCCCATAGACAAAATGCGAACATTTTCAATTGATTAAAATTTGTTAATAAAATAAAATATAATATTTAAAAAAATATATAAATACAAATATACAGAAAGGGATATTTTTTACACTTTTCTATTTTTTAAATATAATATTTTTCTTTGGGAAATTTGGCCTTCACAATCCAGAGATAAATGATTAAAATTAAACTTATTTGAAATTTAATAAAGTTACAATTTAAGATTAATATATGAGCAATTTTTATTGCTTCATTACATACAGGGGTGGTCAAAAAAGGGGTGTTTGAGCTCTTTACTTTGTCGGTTGGTCATCTGTGACGTTCTACGAGGCTTGTTGTCTAGTCATGGCTAAGGGTGTGGCCCAAGGGTTGGGGTTTTTTTTGTTTTTTGTGAGGAACGCCCTATTAGTGCTAGCCTAGCCACGGATTGGTCCGAGAAGCTCAAACATGGACTATGTTATGAGCCTTCATTGTGGGTCTATTGTAGTTTGGTTGTGTTGTGACTTGAGAGGTATTCTGGTTGTGACATATTATAGGTTAGCAAGGAGTATTCTGAGGTATTTTTTTTTTTTCTGGGGCCTAATCAGGCGAACCATGCACCGCCATTGTGGAAGGGTGAGGAGGTGAATTGGTCTAAGGGGGAAACGAGTTGTGCATATGATGGAAGACTGGGGTCTGGGGGAAGCATTGGACCCTAACCCTGCACAGTCACCTGGCATGGTAGAAGAAATACTCCTGTGCCCCTCTCCCCCCCGCCCCCCCTCTGGATGTCTTCGACAACCAGCTCATACATGTGACCCTCCTCTTGGAGAAACTTATCTAAGATTGCCATGATGAAAAAATGATGTCATTGATTTCATGAATGACCTACAACTTAATTGATGGCAAATGTAGGATTTCCTATCCACCTTGCAGAGGGGTCAAAGGAGGATATGTGAGAAGCTAGAATGATTGGAAGGGAGATGATAACACATAGAAAAACATGTACATTGTGACTTCAGACCTCCCTCTTCACTTGGAACCAGGCCAGAGAAACTTATTCTAGTCAATTCTTTTGATCCCTAATGGTTGTGGGTTGCATTATGATATTATGTTTTTTTCTTTTTTTGTTTCACTAGTCATTTTAGCTATGGCAACTTAGTTTGAATTGACAATTTGTTATCTATTTTTGTTGTTTCCTTCTGACCAACAAGTCTGGTAGGAGTGAGGCCAAAAGTATTTTAAAAAAATGCATGCAGTAATGCAAATCTCTTTTGATTTAATAGAATCTCTTTTACTTACAAAAAAGGGAACATTTTTTGTAAACATTAATACAGTTGCAATTGATACCTTATCAATAACTACATTGGGGTTGGCCCCAACCTAGGCTCACCATAGTTTAAAAAAAAAAATACATGGGTATTAATAAGAATGTAACTACATATGCATGTGGTGTACAAAGTGGGCACAAACAGAGTCTTAGTAATAATCTTAAATCAAATCAACATTATAATTAATGTTAAAATTCATGTTATCTTCATCTTAGTCCTCAACATTATTTTGGATGTAACATTGTTAGGCTCTTAATATGTCATATTATTCATTATATAAAGTATCCATTCATAAGACGTATTCCCACATTTATGACACTTTCCATAGCAATTATACCACCAACTTTCGCTAAATGTACCTCATTTACCTTGTAGTTAATTATGATGGATTTCTTATCTTTTTAATGGTTACATGTGTTTTTAACGTGTTTTTATCAATGGTAGTTTATTAATGTGTTTATGTGGCCAAGAAGCATGTTCGGGTACAAAACATTTTGTCTATGTACCAACTCAGTTCCAATTTGACAATTCGGTACCAGTTTCTGCACCTACACGCAATTTTGCACCTGCACGAATGGAGAAGAAAGTCAAAATCATAAAATATTGGTTTCTTTTCCATAGCATGGTAAATTAGGTGCCACATGGGCCTAATATTCGGGCACATGCCTTGGAGTATACCCATCTCACACATGTGGGATCCTAGCACATGATTTAAGCTACAACAAAAATAGGTAACAATTTTGAAACTACCATGTTGTGCCTCGATTTTCATGCATATGGTGGTGAATCTCAAAAACTTGGCTAATGGGATTTGTGCATAATATAGCAATTTGCTTAGATATGAAACTTTTTGTCAAGATTCAATATGGTTTCAAAGTTGTAGTTGGTTCTTTGAAGCAAATTTGTCCAAAATTTGTGTAAAACCCAAATTTGTAAAAATATTTAAACAGTCAATGATTTTCGAGGCAATGGAGTTGAATATGAAATTTTGGAGACACAAGTTTGTTTTGAAAATACGGAAAATTAGGCTCCATATGAACAATTTTCCAAAATACATCATGGTCGAGGAGATATGTTTGGTTCTTTCATGTCAATTTATATAAAATTACAAAAAAGCCATAATTCTGAATTTTACTCTAAAGTTGTAAATTCGTTTTCTAAGTTTAAGGGATTGGATATTATCCTTCTTCAATTCCTTTTATGTATAAATAAATCCTCAAAGGGAAAATAAGGGAGGTTGTTCATTATTCTAATAGAGGATATTTATTTTCCTTTTGAAAAAATGAAACTATGTTGAAGCATTTGTAATTTTTTAAGTTTTCAGCCAATAAGAAGAGTTGATGTTCCTATACACGATGTAGATCATTCCTTAGTGTTGTAGGTTTTTTCCACAACTTATTCCATGGTTGGTAGGGCCCCATCCACTGGTATGTGTTGTTCTTGATTTTCTTAGTTTAATTGTCAACACGTGTGTGCTTAAATTTCATTCAATTCATGTTCAATTTGCAACATTTCAATTCTATTTTTGCAGTTATAATTACTAATTAGACTCAATAAATTGCACCAAATGTTACACTATACTCTTTGTAATATTTTCCACTCTTTTTCCTCGTTGTTTCCTACCTTGAAGAATTTATTGTTTTAAGAATATATATTATTATCTAGAGTCCTTTACAACATAAAGCAAGTGAAATTTTCTTTTCATCCATTTTTTTAATTGCTTGTCAACTACGAGTTCATTATTTCTCATGTGTTAAACTCCTTATTACATTGATTTTGGTGCATTCATTGGATAAAAAATTCTTGATTCTAAAACTAGTTGCATTCATTTCTGAGTTTAAATCTTGATTTCATTATTTGTGAGTTCATTACTTGATTGCTTATGATTTACTTTAGAACAATATAGAAAATAATCATTGAAGGACTAAAACATAAATGAACTATTCAAGTGAAGTTGCATGCATATCATTATATGAAAGATTATAACTCTAAGCCTTCTTAGCATTTATTTTTGATGTCCCATTGATACATTCCTTGTTGCTTTTTCACAGTTTGTTTCTTTGTTTTCTTTACTTGCCTTGCAGACTTCTAAATTTAGTTGACGACATTTATTTTTATGTAACATGTTTAATGAGTTTTTATATGCATCACTATAGGATTATAATCGTTCAAGTCTCAAGACCTAATAAGCTACATAAGTAAAACCACACGAACATTGTCTGTTAGTAATGAAAGATTGTGGTTTGAAATATGATAAGCATTAGAGTCCCATAGTGTAGTGGCTAGTTATAATCCATAATGACTAGTTCTTTCTAGTATTAGTTCTTAGAATAACCTATGATAGACTCTAATCATGCATGTCTTATGTTTGCATCTCTAATTCTATGGACCCCTGGTCGATATTAAAATGGTGGGGAAATAGTTACATATATTTAAACCAACATTTTTGGCATTGTTACCGAGGAGATGCTATAGGGATTAGAGCATAGTTGCTTTCACAAGTTTTCTGCATGATCTTGGTTACATGGACAACTTGGGGGTGGAGATAAAAAGGTAAGATGAGAGGTAAGAACCTACACATCCACTTTGATGTGGTTGATCCAAAGCCTCATTGTTTCCTTTTTTTCTTTGAAAATGTGTTTTCCTTTAGATTGATTCATGAAAATAAGAGAAACTTAACTTGTGTGAACAAATAACTTAGTGGCAACAGGGTCTTAGTAGCATGGTGGTGCTTCGAGTGCATGATTGGTTTGCTTGTATTCGTTTTAAGTGTGTTTCCTTTTTATTTCTTTAGGATTTTTAAAGCTTTTGGTATTGTAAGAACGCCATACACTAATCCATGTACGTGACAGGGATTAGCAACCAACCAATCAATATTCAAGGATGATCAAGAGTTTGAAAGAACTTTTTCAAATATTATCAGCATCTAGGATTTCTGCTTCTTAGGGAGAACAAATCTTGAAAGCAGTCAAGAAATTATCTTCATCCCCAGAAGTGATGGAAGAAAAATAACTCCATCAACCACATCCATAAGAAGATCTAGAAGCCTCCTTTAATCACCCTTGCAAACTTGTCTAAGAAACCATAGAATCACAGACAACATCCAATGGAGAGAAACCATTAAGACTTGAGAATGAAGAATTTTTGACATGGCTATCTATGGATCCTCTAAGCACACAAGAGGATACTCATCTATTAATAGAAGATATGCATGACATGATAAAGGAAGATATGATGAGTGAGCCAAATAAAGAGGTAAACCAAGAGTATGTTGATTTTGTTGAAAGTTGGTTTCAAACAACTATAATACCATACCGCTCCTTCATTCTTCATTAGTTCTTGACATAATCATCAAAACAATTGGTTCTCCATATGCAAGTATACATTAAAGACTATATTCTAAACTAGAGTATGAATGTATTTTTATACATATTATGCACATGGTTACATTGGAAATACTCCTATACTTGAGGAGAGAAATTTCTTTTTCTTAGGTAAAGTAGGATAGTAAATAAATAAATGTTGCATATAATAGTTAATTTAACTCTAAAATGCAGGTCAACATTTTTCTCATGTTTTTTTTTTTTTTTATTAGGAATGTTAATGGTTAAAAAGACAACTAGTTGAAAATGGGATATATATTTTCCTATTGCATATTTCTGTTGAGATCTATTTCAACTGTATATTGTTTTAATGAAGATTGCCACTCAAATAGCAGCATGGTTCAACTACTACAATTCTTTCCCACTTATTACTTCTTTATGATAATTAGACTTGTTTCTAGTTTTTCTTTTCAATAAAGTAAGTTATGAACATTATGCTTGGAATTTTATGCGAAGGTAATCTCCTTAATAATATTCTCTTCATCCAGTACTCCATTATCATCAACAAACACTATAGCTAATTTGGAGGATTGAGTTCATATTTAAGGATCCTTTTAGTTTGGATGCCTAAAATAAATGGAAATGATTGCATTGCAACATCATTCGGTATTATTTTTATAACAATTGTTTGGTGCCACATTTCAGTTAACTAGTAATTAGAATTTCAGTTGCCAGAATTTTGGTACTCAATTCAATACCAACACTCAGAATTTTAGTTTCCAGAATTTCCGTACTCAATTTGGTACCAATACCTAGAATTTTGGTACCAATTTTCTATTTTGCAAGACAAACATTGGATTCACGGATCTTGTTCATTTGGGATGCTTAAAAATACTGAAGAACATTTTCAAAAACAAAAAATACATCTTCATCAACGGAATGGAACACTTAGGGGAGTATTTGGTGATATCTTTCCTTCTTTCTTAAGTTATTAGAAATGGTTCATTCACGCTTTATCATTACTTATATGTTTTAAGAATGTTATTCCACAAAGATGATTGATCAAGCAATCCTTTTCATAGAAGTTCAATTAAATGATAATTTCAAAGTATTCATAGATTATATTCTTTTTTTTGTTCTCGAATTTCATTTTTTCTTATTCATATATATTTCTTATTATCAATATGAAACAGTTGCTCAAAATTTAGTTACCAAAACATATTAAGGGGATTAAAACAAAGTTAAGAGGCCCATGCAATGATACCAATGAGAAAAAAACTTGAATACTATAACCAAAGCACCAAAGCATGATATCCAAGCATCTTTATTAAGACTTACATAAGAGTTATGAAAGTCTTTACTCATAGTGGAATACTACTTAAAAAATGAAAGAATACATGAAAACTATGATTAGTAGGACTTTATGTGTCTTTTGGTTATTCTTTAGTTAGCCTCATCCATCTCACATTAAAAATTGCTCATTCATGCGATGTCCTTTGAGTACCTATAAGTACCTTATGCATCTAGGACATTATGCAGGTAATCAAATTCATTTTGAAAAGTGTCATCTTATGCCTGTAAGGGGATTTCTGAAGCTGCAACCCCATCTACCAATTGTCAAAACAATGTCTTTAATATAAACCTAAAATGATAGGAAGCATGTGATTAGAGACTTCAGTGTAAAATAAGTCTAATAGCTTAACCCATCGAGGCTATAGATGCATGTTGGAAGTGGGTAATAACCTGTGATACGACTAGGTAGTCCTATCGGGGCTATGAACACTCGTGGGCAATGGGGCATTCTACCTAAAGAAGTGTCAACCAAACCAAGGCTTTTTCCTACACATATGATGGTTACTCTATAGTGTTAAAATCAAAAGGAAGCATGTGTGAATTGAAGTCAAAGGGAAAAATAAACTCCATGAACTTGTTGCTAAAGAATGGCCTTAAGGTAACCATGAGACCTTTTTCATTGGTTTTTCATATTATATCTGAGAGTTAATTACCTTAGAAGTGGGACCTATGATCACAGAGAATTAATAAGCTCAACTGCAAAGCTTATCTGTAATGCATGGATAACTATAAGACTTTGGAGTTCGGTTAGTAATCACTAATATTTCATTAGTTCATCATTTGTTGTGGTAATAAAAAACCCTCCTACTTTTGTCTACAAAGAAGGAGAGCCCCTTAAATTTATAAAATGTTCCTTTTTTTTAGCATAAAACTGTTAAGGATTGATGAAATCATATGTAATGAGTGAGTTGGAATTTCATCTATGCTTGGTGTTAGTTTTGAATCATTTTAATAAATTAAGGATGACTTATTTTTGTTCAGTATTCATCTAATTAGTGCCATTGTTTTATTTTTCAAGTTTCTTTTTGTAATAGTCATTTCAATGAACTCCTTGGTTCTTCAGTACCTCAACTTGTTTGCATGAGGACATGCAAGACCTCAAGCACAGGGAAATGGTTGTTAGGACCTTTGTATTCTTTTCACCATCTTTAGTTCATTCTCTTCAACTTCCTTCAGTAGATCAAATCGACACTCATCAAATCCATCTCTTCCATATCATTCTAGACTCTCATCCTTACTCTGCCTTATCTTTAGCTCCATAGAACTTCCATTGCAACCTATATTACAAATCAAAATTCAAAAGGTATACTTGAGGTAAAACATATTTAAGACTCTTTTAACTCATTAAAATTTAAGGAAAATGGATGATTAAGCACATCTTATTCCATAAATAATTGCTTTTCTTAAACCACCATTAAACCCCCCATTTCCAAATCCATCAATGCATATTCTAGTAAGACCATAAGAATGAAAAAGAATTGTGGTACATGAATACAAAACAACATCTATAATGTTTTTTCCTTGTACATCATAAAGCATTTGCAAAATCATCATCTGAATGCTCTCAACAAGAGGATGAAGTCATTATTGCTTATCTAAGAAAAGAACCACAAAGTGAATAATGGTCTTACAAAGTTTCCATGTCCATATTCATAGAACCATTATCTTCATCATTACCTTATATCATCCACCATCCCCCTAGTCCATATTTAGCTTGTCCTTAATTTGTATCACCCTATTTTAAAATATATCAAGTCTACAATGGTATGACAGTTCACCTTTAACCAGCTGCACTAAGAAAAAATGTCATAGAAGTATGTAACAAGCAAGCATTTTGTTTGCATGAGGGCATGCAAAATTTTAGGCATGGGGGAATGTTGGGCTCTGAATATGTCATATTATTCATTATATAAATTATCCATACATAAGTCCTATTCCTGCATTTATGACACTTTCCATAGCAATTATACCACCAACTTCTGCTAAATGTATCTCTTTTACCTTGTGATTAGTAATGATGGATTTCTTATCTTTTTAATGGTTAAATATGTTTTTAACATGGTTTTATCAATGACGATTTACTAATGTGTTTATGTGGCCAAGAAGCATGTTGGGTAAAAAAGATTTTGTTTAAGTACCAATTTAGTTCTAATTTGACAATTCGGTACCACTTTCTGCACCTGCACGAATGGAGAAGAAAGTCAAAATTATAAAATTTGTTTTTATTTTCCATAACATGGTAAATTAGGTGTCACATGGGTCTAATATTTTGGTACATGCCACGTGTGGGATCCTAGCACATTATTTAAGCTACGACAAAAATAGGTAACAATTTTGAAACTGCCATGTTGTGCCTCGATTTTCGTGCATATGGTGGTGAATCTAAAAAAATTGGTATATGGGACTTGTGCAAAATATAGAAATTTGCTTAGATATGGAAGTGTTTCTCAAGATTCTATAAGGTTTCAAAGTTACAATTAGTTCTTCGAAGCAGATTTGTCCAAAATTTATGTAAAACCTAGAATCTTTGTACAAGTATCTAAATAGACAACTTTAGGCGTGATTTCTAAGGCAATAGAGTTGAATCAGAAATTTCAAGACATGGGTTTTGTTGAAAATATGGAAAATTAGGCTCCATAGGAAAATTTATCCAAAATATATCATGTTCAAGGAGATAGGGATGGTTCTTTAATGTCAATTTATATAAAATTACAAAAAATTCAGAATTATGAGATTTTCCTTTAAAGTTGTAAATTTGTTTTCCGAGTTCACGGGATTGGATCTTATCCTTTCTCAATGGTTTTTATGTATAAATAAAGCCTCAAAGGGTAGACAAGGGAGGTTGTTCATTATTGTAATAGAGGAAACTTATTCACCTTTTGAAAAACTAAAACTATGCTGAAGCATTTGTTATTTTTGAAGTTTTCAATCAATAAGAAGAGTCGATGTTCCTGTACATGGTGTAGATCATTCCTTAGTGTTGTAGATTTTCCACAACGTATTACAAGGTTGGTAGGGCCCCCATCCACTGTTATGCATTGTTCTTCACTTTCTTAGTTTAATTGTCAGCATGTGTGTGCTTGATTTTCATTCAATTTATGTTAAGTTTGCAACATTTCAATTATGTTTTTGTGGTTTTAATTTCTAATTAGACTAAAAAAATTGCATCAATTGTTTCACTATACTATTTTTAATACTCTCCACTATTTTCCCTCATTTTTTCCTACCTTGCAGGATTGATTGTTTATAAGAATATATATCATTATCCACAGTCCTTTAAAACAGAAATGAACTGAACTTTTCTTTTCATCCATTTATGTAATTGCTTGTCAATTGCATGTTCATTATTTCTCATGTGTTTCACTCCTTATTACATTAATTTTGGTGTATTCATTAGATAAACAATTCTTGAGTCTAAACCCTGATTGTATTCATTTCTGAGTTTAAAGTGATTGCATTCATTTCTGAGTTTAAAGCTTGATTGCACTAATTGTGAGTTCATTACTTGATTGCTTATGATTTACCTTACAAAAATATAGGAAATAATCATTGAAGGACTAAAACATAAATGAACTATTCAAGTGAAGTTGCATGAACTTCATTGTATGAAAGATTGTAACTCTAAGTCTTCTTGGCATTTATTTTTGATGTCCCATTGATACATTCCTTCTTGTTGCTTTTTTGCAGTTTGTTGTTTTTTTCTCTTTCCTTGCCTTGCACACTTTTGTTTACAGTTGTCAACATTTAGTTTTTTGCAATTTTCTTTTGTGCAACATGTTTAATGAATTTTTATATGCATCATTATAGGATTAGAACTGTTGAAGTCTCAGGACATAATAAGATACATAAGTAAAACCACATGAACATTCTTTGCCAGTAATAAAAGATTGTGGTTCAGAATTCGATAAGCATTAGAGTCCCATCGTCCATTGATACGTTATAATCCTTAGTGATTAGTTCTTTCTATTATTAGTTGTTAGTGTAACCTAGACTAGGCTTTAATCCTGCATTTCTTGTGCTTGCATCTCTAAGTCTACAGACCCCTGGTCGATATTAAAATGGTAGGGAAATAATTACATATATTTAACCTAACAAATATTGATAATTCAAAGTTAATTATATCTTTGAAAATGAATTTACAACTACTATAAGTTTGGTTGCAACTCAAAAATATGACAATAGAACCCCCAATTACCAGCCAAATTATCTTTAAAATGATAACAATGTTAAAACTTGAAGAAAATAATTTTGAGCTATTTTCGTAACAACTTAGATGGTAATTATGAATTCAATATCTTAAAATATAGTAACATATTAAGCCCAAAAATGATTTCTTCATTGAACCTTTTTTCCTCTCTAGATTTGCCCTTGGGAATACACTAACCCCCCCTAATTGTCCCTCAATATAAATATTCCTTACCTAATTGTCCCTCAATATAAATGTTCCTTACCTAATTGTTCCTCAATATAAATGTTCCTTATAGAGTAGATACAATGCTCCCATACATGTTTTGGGTGTTATGCTTATGCTAAATCTATGTTGGTTTGGATCATCCTATATTTTGAGGTCATCTTTATCCTACTTCCTTTACCTAGAAATTTGTCCTCTTATGAGTTAAACTTCTTTGAGCTATTAGTAACCTAATTTAAACTTATCATAATTGAAATTCTTTTCCTCATCTATAAAATAAATAAAAAAAAATTATTTTAATAAAAAAATATATTAGAAGTTTTTCTTTGTATGTTAGATTGTTGATTTATGTAAATTTCAAATTTATTTTCACAAAATAAATACTTTCACCTCTTATAATTAAGTGAAGAATGGGTTTGCTAGCACCTTACAAATATCATTACAATAATTTTTTTCAGAGACTACATTAAAAAATATTTAATAGTCACATCCCCAAGGGTTAGTTCAATTGGTTGAGTTTGTATTGTTAAAGCACCTTTGTTATTGAGAAGTCACATGTATAATTATCTTAACTCTCGGGATCAGGCTCCATGGTTGAGTTAACAAGAAATGATCCTTTTAAGTGGATATGCTTGATACAAATATTTCGTAGACATAGTAATCACTAAACCACAACTTAATAAGTCTAGCTAATCTCTACATACATAATAACCAATTCACCGAAATTTAAATCTAGTTCATTATCATAACAACCTTTCCCAAATAGTGACTAAACCACACCCTAATAAATACCATGTTGATCTCTACATACATAATGTTATTTGGATAGCAAAAAAATCTAATTTGATATGATATACCTACACTAACCCTTTCATGATTAAAACGGCACACCTAGCTTTAATGATATAGAGAATTGTTTATCACCTCTCGAATACATTTGACCACCCCTTTACATCACACGTTTCCAATATTGACACTTGCAATCTTAAAAATAAAGAAACCTCCTAAACTTAAACAAGGTAGTAATGGATGGGACCATATTTCCTAATGATAAATGAGGGATGGATGGGACCATATTTCCTAATGATAAATGAGGGTTCGGTGCTAATGACTATAATGACTACCCACCTGGTGTGGGGCTTATTCTAATGAAAATATTATTATAAGTATTACAGTATGTGATTCTTGTTATTATCTATAAGAGATCGATTAAATTTTATGTTAATTCTATAATGATGACGAATGAATTATTACTTTTATATGTTTTGTAAGACAATTTTAATGGAATTTAGTAAGTAGTCTTCATAATCAATCCTTTTCAATATTATTTTAGCTAATGTGATTATTTAACAATGGTTTTTCATTAAATTCTTATTATATATATCATATGTTTATAAATAATGATATGAAAAACAATTTTTTTAAGGATGGTTATTAAAACCATTAGTTTTTAAAATTTTTAAAATGATTTTTATTATTATTATCATTATCATTATAAAATTTCATTTTATAAAAAATTAAAATTATTAATTTGAAACATCTTTATTTTAATTACATTATAAAATTTTATCTTTTTAAAAATTAAAATTATTAATAGGAACCCGTTTAAGTATATTTAATTATATTAATAAAATTTTAATTTAATAATCAATTATTATAAATATATGATAGGGATTTAATTTACACTGAGTCTTTTAAAATATTTTCCGTAGTTACAATTTATGTATTAAAACTTATCTCAAAAGTAGTTATCTTTTATATTCATGATAAATTGGGGGTGAATCTCCATGGTTAAGAATCTTGTTGCATGTTTTTTATGTAGTAGTTTAGCTCTTGACCATTTTTCCCTTTTTTTTGAGAAAGTTTTCTAGTCAATTTTGACTAAAATCTTGCAGGAATTTTTTGGAATTTTAAGATTCAATGATATAATATTTTGAAATCAAGTGCCATGAGGATTTTTAGGGGCACTGAATCCATTTATACACTCAAAAAAACATTTGAAACAACTTAATTCATGATTTTGCCAAAAATTGTACGATCACATTCCGGAGGAAAAGACAAAAATGTGTGATAGTTAGACTACTCTTACATCAATAGTTATGTGTATTTTGGAATAGGGCTTCCAAATTTTTAATTTAATTATTATTTTTATTAGGTGGATGGTGGGGATCTAACATCCATAGAGTATTCTAGAATATTCTTAGTAGTAGTTACAAATCAAAGGCTGAGAATTATCTTAAAAGTAGTTATGTTCTTTCTACCCTTTTAATTAAATTGATTAATTAAAAATATATCATTTGAGCAAGTTTCATAGAAAATGAGCTATGGTTTTTTGGTCATGTGATATTGATAAGTCATGGTATTGGCACATGGTACTGTAAAAAAGAATATCTATAGGTTAAGAATCTTCATAGTAAAGTGTGGTGAATCTCCATGGTTAAGAATCTTGTTACATATTTTTTTCTCCTAAAGGCACTCTATGGAATAGATGTTGTAATGTCATGTCCTATCCTATCATGTAATATTTTGACTCAGGCAAATTACATAGAACAAAAAGAAAAATAAATATAGAAGAGATGTTTTCATGTCATGTAAATGACTTGGGATTTGACAACTTTTGGTTTTTCCCATGGTATTCTTCTCTAATATAGCCTATTTAAAGGCATAAAATTCCAATGAATTTTCTTTTATTTCCAAAAAAAATGATGCAACTTTGTTTAACAAATTTAAAAGTGATACATATGGATTTTAATAGATTCGACCACTTTTCAATGCATTGCGCGAATTTTCAATGTACCATGTTAATGTATTCATTTTATATTTAAGATCATATATATATATATATATATATATATATATATATATAGATATAGATAGATATATATAGATAGATAGATAAGATAAGATATTAACTACTGTGTATTAGTAATTTGTTGCAGTAGTTGTAACATCCCACCCTAAATTTAGCCACTTTTACAAGCTCGCTAGGGTAAACATGAGCTGAGAGTTACTATGACATGACCCAACATCCAAGTTCCAATTATGGAAGTGGGATCTATCATACTGAAATTTAGTGCAACTTCCGAGGGGCACAAGATCACCCATATGTCAGACAACATCCTCTGATGATTTTGCCTTGAGATGGAACTATCTTTTCACTTAGCCTCACAACCTAGCCACACACATTCCAAGTTGTGCATGCAACTAGAAGGCTTCATTTGCACACGCATGCCTTCCTCTATCTGGAAACAACATAAATTTCTCGGTTAAGAGACTTCAACTAGAAGCCTTGTTCTGGGTTTTTAGGGCTAGCCACAGACTAGTTGCCCAGAATCGTCCAGAACTTTCCAAAGCTACCTTAATCATCTATAGAAGTCTTTATTCACCATTCTTGACTCAATTCCTGCTCAAATTTATCCAATGCATAATAATCATTTAGACAAACACTTTATAAACAAGGTACATGTAGGTCATGAATGCATATATGTACAATAGCTCATTAGATTCATCAGAGAATCATCAAGAAATATCATTTCCCTCTCAATCTAGCTGCATCAAACACTAATTAGCTCATGAATTCATATAACCATTCAATAACTAGTCAAACCATGAACAAGATTCGTAACAAGAGAACCTCATTTAACCTTGCCTAACTAACATTCAACAAGAATGGAACCATGAAAAATCAACCATAAAATCAACACAATAACAAATACATGTACTTTTTGGTCTCAAAGAAATAACACATAATAATATATGCATAATGCCAAGCAAGTCAGGTACTTTCACGTACCATCCGACCATAGATTGGTACTAAACCAAATATTTATTTCAGCCCAATCACCCTTGTGCCATATTCCAAGCAAGAATGTGGGATCACATGGGATAAACCAAAACTGAACAAACAAGGGATTCCAGAGGCTAAACCACTTCAAACCTCAACCACAGTGATTTCACCTAAACTGGTCCATAAATCACGAAAACTAAGAAACCTTGGATGCCTTGTCTCCACGCACCTGTCAAGAGTTCCAAGAGAAAATCATCTCCACCCTCAACCCTTGTGAATTTTCCTGAGACCACCTCAACTAGGATTTGAAATATACCAATAATCCAAAGCTTAACCAAAACAGAGAACCCACTACATCATGGATATCCAGGAAATGGCAAGGAATAGTTGTAGACCATTTCTAATCCAGGTAAATACCATGTCAATGACAACAAACATAAATAATAAACCAATGCATAGACCATACATCAAGTCCCCACATGCTGAATCACACATGCACAATATTACCTACAAATCCATAGTTATGTTTTACCCTTACCGATACCCAAACTTCCTCTTGCGCACCCTTGATTTCCTTTCCTTGTCCTTTTCTTGTTTGCTTACTTGTGTCCAAGTGATCTCTTTCTCCCTCTTGGACTTCAAGAAAAACTAAAGTTATCAAAACCAAAAATTGATCAAAAGTTGTCAACTGTTTCTTAGATACCTTTTCATCATTTATGTCTGATGTCTCTTCTTTTCTCTTTCCTATTGTAGTATACCTATGGGGTATAATATGGGGTACAAAGGGAGGTACCCAAGGGAATAATGTAATGTAATAATAATAAATGAGGCATAATTAATAAATAAAGTGGTTAACCCACATTATGTAAGGGGCCACAAGTAGTTAGGGAATAAAGTGATAAGCCCATTGTATTGAGAGACTCATGGTAATTACCCATGGTATTGTATGTATGAATCCTATGTATAGGTTAGAGACTCTTCATTGAGACATGTCAAGTATCATTGTATTGACGACAATATGGCTTGTGGAGTGTTCTCCTTCCTAAAGAAGTGATTGTATGGCGTTACTCTACCTCAAGTGTTTTCTAAAGATATCAGTAAAGAAGCATTTTAATTCTAGTGATCTATTGTGTTATGTTTTTGGCATATGTGCAAGTTTAATATATTTTCAAGTCAGATCTACTACAAGTGGTATCAGATCACTTTCTTGGGAAAAGTAGGGAGAATTTTTTTTTCATTTTTTGCAAGGTTTTTTTTGCACGATGAGTTTGCAGATCATATCTCAAAATTTTGGTGCAAAATTTGCAAAAACAAATAGCAAATCTAAATTACTTGTGAAAAAATACCCAATTTATAAAGAAAAAATTGGTTGAATTGGAGCCCAAATGAGGGAGATATTACTAATTTAAAATAAGTTGTTTTGCATAAATGTTTTTTGATGACAACTCATGGACGACGACTCTCTGGTAAATATTTGTAGTTTTTTGTGTAGAATTTCAGAAAAATAATTCTATGATGTCCTCTTAAAAATCACCAAAAAAAAAGTTGAATCGGAGTCCAAATGAGCGAGGTATTGTTGATTTAAAATCGGTTATTTTCTGAGAATATTTTGTGATAGCCAAACAATTTCAACATAGATTTGAGTTTCCAGAGAGCCTGGATCGTGATTTCAATCAAATGGGAAGATGCAGAATGGTCATTGCATTTCTAAAAACAAGTTATAATAAATACTATAAGTTACATTGACTAAGTTATGCCCATTTTTAATTTTTACCCAACAATAAGTGATTTCTAAAAAGTCTCACTTTATTTTAAGTGTTCTAGAAAGATGGATTTTGATGAATTCATATAATATCATAAGTCTCGATCCCCATAATTTTGGACAACTGATCGAGGGCTTGATATGAAAGATGAGGTTGTTAAATGGTGGTTCTCACTTGACATTTCAATGAGGCTACTTACTGGTGAAGAAATTGAAAAAATCCTTTTGGACAAATGGTATCTTACTCAAAAGAAGGACAATAAGAAACATCCAAGGCTATTTTCTGTTGGTATATCCTTATTACAGGTTCATGGATCTATTCAGAAAGATAAGATCATTATGTTTATCAATCCTGATTGCAAGCATACTTTTATTAATGTTCATTTGGCTAAAATATTGCAAGTTCTAGCAAAACAAATGGAGCACACACAGGTTGATGATGAGGAGGTGAAAATTTATAAATATTTGAAGATTTCTCTAGATAAGTATGTGTTTCACTCTAATTTTTATGCTTTAGATATGGCTGATGTGGATATTTTTTGGGATACCCTTAGATGGAATCCGTTGGTACTATCAATATTAATTCACAAAAGAAATTCCTAAAGTTCTGGTATAAAAAGAAGAAAATTACACTACATGATATTTCCATCTGTAAACAGGTAGATTCCAAAGAGGCCCAAGCAAAGAACTGTACAAATACAAACACATCAGATAAAGGATAGGTGGTGGAAGTCATAATGGAAGACAAGAAGCAAGAGTAGGTACCGCAAAATGAGCCTAATACCACTCAGTCTCCATCAGGTGGTGAATTGAAAACTAATACTCCATCATTATATCATCACCTGCCCCACCTAGCAAGACAACAACCAGCAAGGTGGCAAAGAATTAGTAACAAGTACAACAACCCCTAGACGACATTGTTATCACCAAAAAATGGTCACCTAGCCATTTCTAACTAGTAGATTGAAATACACAATGTAGGATTAATTTTACCATAGTAAAATCACTTTCACTATGGAAAATAATTTAGTAAACCACTTTTATTAAATTATTTTTTGATTAAAATAAGAAAACCCATGAGAATAATTAGATAAATAATTATTTATTTAATTTTCTGTAGGAATAATGATTTAAATTTTCTCTAGGAATACTTATTAAATCATTGTTTAAATAATTATTCCTTGTCACATTTGGCTAAATTCCCTAGGAAAAATTACATAAATCACTATTTATTTGTCATTTATTATTCCTTATTTCTATTATTGGAATAATAGTTAAATTAATATTTATTAATTATTTAAATTTCACACCATTCTCAATCCTCATGGAGTAATTAATAAATAATTTTATTTGTTAATTATTTCTAAATAAAGATATTTGACCATTTTAATATCTTTTCCCTCTCCAAAAAATATTTTAAAGTATTCCTAGTTGTTAGATCTTGATTTGGTCAATATTATTTTATTATTCTCCATTTTCGAGATTAACTCAAAAATTTGTTATAAATATGAGGGCTTTCCATTCATTCTTCACCATGATCATTATCATCGTCACCATTATCGTCTCTTTTATTTTGAGCTCCCATTTGAGTTCTCCACATTGTTTTGAGTTTTTCACACATTAAGAGAGAAGTCCAATTATTGAAGCATCAAAGACATCAAAGGACCCATCCCACGGAGGTGGATTTGCAGACCCTTTTGTAGATCTCCTTCACAAAATGTCATCATTAAATAATTTATTCATATCAAAGTCTTTCCATTTAGGTTATTGCATTAGATATCTTTAAAGTTGTTTTACTTTTTGGACTGTATATGTTTTTGCTGCAGGTTTTTCATTTTTTTATTGTAGATCTGAATCATAAGAAGCCACAAATTATTGTTAGGGTCACTTGTCACCTAGTGACTTGAGTGAAGTGTTTTTAGTACACCTTCCAAGAAATTTCACACTAACAAATGGCAACTCCGCTCGATATTTAGCTACATTTGTCGTCAACAAATGGTGATTCCACCAGTGTAATAAAAACGTTCTTGGGTGACGGAAGTTTCAGTAAATTTCAAGGTTTTATACAACTATTTCTAGCCTCTAAATTTCTATTTATAGTATTATTTCCTTTTTTGTCAATTTTCAGACTTTGGTGGTTTTCTGGTTCTTTCTGCAGGTCACAGGTACCATCCAAGTAGGAGACTAAAACATATGTATGAGATTCGTTGACCGAGAGTCCTCGAAGAAAAAATGCACTTTTCAACCACTGATCTGCATTCCAAAGCACATTGTTTGCACCAAAAACTGTGTTTTCCACTGTTCCAAGTCAGTACCTGTGTTTTGGTATTTTTTCGGAAAATTGTCAGATTTTTTTCAGAGTTGCCGAGAGTGTTGTTTGTAGACTAGGTAGGGTACTACACCTCTATTTTTAGTCTTCCCTAGGCACATATTCTCTTATTTTTTCTCTTTGAGGAAGGAAAAATACCCCTATGGTTTAGAGTACACCTCCACATTGTTAGGAAGAGATTGGTCGAGTGAGGAGTCTAGGGTTTTTAGCATTTTTAACCACTTATTTTCAGAGTCTGATCCATTACTTTTCAGTACTTTTTGATAGGTTTCTTTTACCTTTTCTCCCTTTAGATTTTTGGTTTGTCTTTCCCCCTTAGGATCCCCTTGAGCATCCTAGGTTTTAGAGCTTCACACCTATCCTTTGCAGCATTTTTCACCTCTGCTTTTTGTTGTTTGTCTACACCATTTACAACAGATTGGTGCCTCTAGATCTCAGTCCCATTGACATTAGGTATTTTAGGAATTTCATGTGTCTTTGAGTAGCTTGTTTTCCCTCTCTTGCTTAGCTTCTTGATAACCTTTGTGGGTGGGGTATTATGTGGTTGATTGGTTGTTTACTATTTCTCACTTTCAGATTTATTTGCAGTATTTCAACACTTTATTTTGAATAACACATGGCATCATCAAGCATGCTTAATTAACTCATCCACTTGACACATTATTTTCACACACTCACACCCTAAGCGAATATAAGATTGGTTAACACTGCCAAGCCAAGACTTGAAACGCTACACCTTAATAAATCAACACACATAGATTAAGCCTACTTGAGCACTAGGGCCAAACAATCTTTGTAGTGTAGGTGTAGGATTAGTGGGATAAGCTTCCAATAACACCTATCGATTGCTTTCATTGATACATACAAGTTGACATATTAGGGAGCTTAAAATCCTTCACCATTCCATTGTTCAAATTCGGAGTGCTTCAGAAACCCAATTCAAAGGGGGTTAGGCTAGGTCATCATGCAAACAGTTCTCCTTGGGGCTAGCCAACCCATGGTAGGGGATCTTGTGTGTTGGCTGACTACCAAGAAGCTCAAGACTCGACCACCCCCCTGGGATGAAGGTAACCGTAGCGACCAATCTTAGGGAAAAACCCTATAGGACTGGATGTGGGAAGTAGTTGGTTCTATACCCTACCTTTATCTAGACAACTCTACTTGTGAGGATGAAATTCCATCAAGTAATAAGTTCTTTGGAAGGCCATCTAAAATAGTAGATCTAGGATTGTTTGAGGATTTAGACCACCTATAGGCTAGAGGTCTTTTTCTTTGATAAGAAGTGTTTGCTTGTATTAGAGTAACATCATTAATATAGTTAGTTTACACTTGGCACCACTACATTAGAGTTTTTATTGTTGTTTGTTGCTCTTTTATTCCTATCATCACCCTTTATTCCTTAAATTCATCATTGTCTTGACATCATTGCACTCCCTAGGCATTTGTCATGGAGACTTCTAGTTCTTCACCCTCAGTTCCCGTTAGGACATATTACTCCTCCCATTTGAGTTAGAGTACATCCTCCCAATCCTTCATCGAGTCATCATTCTTATTCTGATTCTACTGATTCTTCTAGTTTCTCCTTTGATTTCGCGTTTTCTCAACCTTGTACTGCCACCATGTCAAGTACCAATGTGGGTGCAGGAAACCAAGGTGGTAACCTTGATACCAACCAAGGTAACCCCACCAAAAGAACCCCCAATGGTGTGGTCACTCCTCCATTACTTCCTTTTATGGTTGGTTTGAGTCTCCCCGATTTCAGTCAGCTCATCAACGATCCTCTTCTCCATGATCTCAATTAGTCAACTATGCCTACTAAACTCCCTTTAGACATCCCAAAATTTGAATATTATCCTGGAGAAGATCCCATTAATCATGTTCGCTCATTCCACATGTGATGTTCATAAAATTCCATTACTAAAGACTCCATTCGTCTTCGTTTGTTCTAACAGACGCTTACTGGAGTTGATGCTAAGTGGTATGCCGATCAACCTAGAGCCACTCATTCCACTTTTGCAACTCTTGCCAAATATTTTATTTCCTATTTCCAGTTACCTCTCTGTTATGAAACTGGTACCAAACTATTGACTCCTTTTCATGAAACTTATGCCACTTGCTTATAGGACCATGTTCACGAATGGAATAGAAGGAGGAGCATATGTAGAGCTCCTGAATTTGAAGACCATGTCTATACAGATTGGTTCCTTATATCTCTTTTGGCCCATATTGCTAAATATGTCACGTCACACTTCCCCTAGTATGAGGAAGATGCACTCCAAGTAGCCTTAAAATTTGATATGATATACACCCAGTAAGGTTATGTCTATATTGTCATCCTTAATCTACCTCGGCCTCGTGCTACTAATGCACAAGGGGAATCTCATGCCATGAATGGCATAATTGGAACCATTTCACACCCTCAAGCATATGCTCCACCTCCAATGAGTTATGGTCCAACTCAGGGAGGGACCAATTCCTCTTAGATTTATCTTTCCTCCAATCCTCCACATGGAAACTCTTATCTAAGTCCCAGCATGCCATATGCATATCCCCATCTGCATCAACAGATGTCAGGGCCAGTTGTTCCATCACTTGTTTATCCCAATGTTACCCCTTCTCCTTATTATCCATATGCATTGCCTAGTGCTCCAGCCCCTCTGACACCAGCACGCCAGCCCTCCATGCATGCTCCCCCTCTGCGCAACAACGACCTCCTCCACAAGGTCAATTTTATGCTCAGTGGAGCGGAACCAATCCCCCTAACCACAAGAAAAGGAACTAGGGGAAGGGCAACTGGAACTAGCAATCTCAAGGTAATTATGGTAGCCAGGGTCCACCACCCAATACACCTCAAGGTCCTCAACCTAATCCTACAATGCAACAATAGGGCGGATAGCCCAAGCAAAACAAGGGTCTTCATATGAGCAAACCTTGTTCCTGTTGCGACATATTTGGTCATTATACTCATGAGTGTCCCCATTTACCTCAAATGCATCAAGTATGGGAAGCTCAAGCAACTTCTTCTCGAGGATCGCAACCCATTACTCCTCCTCCCCCTCCTGCTTCATCTCAACTGGCAGTGCTTACCAATCCTTTTCATCAACAAGGATATATTACTACCCAACCTACACCAGGTCAGGCAGCTTCGCTAGATCCACGATCGAGTCACCAAGATTATAGATTCTTATCATGAATTCTGATGATGTCAATACTGAGCAAGTCAATCTTCAGGCTCGATCACGCCAATACGACAAGCCATCCATTAAGTTAGTGACTAAGTCCCAACCCCAAGTTTCCACTGAGCCTCTATCGTCATCCAATGGTACCTTACAGATCCCTCAGCTTAAGGTCAAGGTTATTCCCAATATCCCCAAAGGACCATTACATCAAAACATTGCTTCTGTTAAATCCACCCATACCTGTAACATAGTAGATGGCTTGGCACAGTCTCCTATTACCATGTCAATGCTGGAAGTCCTCCATACATTCCCATCCCAATGGAAAGCTATACTCTTTGATTTGAGTTTCGTGATCCCCAAGATGATCATATGATTGTCTTTCATGTTGACAAGTTGGAAAATCCTCCCCCACCTTCATCCCTTGCATTTCAAATACCAGTCTCCTTAAGAAACACCATTATTCGATAGTGTATCATAGATGAAGGAAATTCCACCTGTGTGATGGTTGCTAGTGTTTGGAAGCACCTTGGTTCCCCAGACCTGTCCCCATCCACCATCATTCTTTGTCATTGGGATGGTCATCCCTCACAACCCCTTGACTTATATCGCAACTGTCTAATCACAGTTACCAACAAGGTTGTCTCTTTTGACATTGGATTCATCGATGCTCCCTTAGACTATAACATCCTTTTGGGTCATAGTTATACTTATGTTATTTCAGCTTTCACATCTCTAGTTCATTGTAAGATGTGATTTCCCCACAATGGAAAGATCGTCGCCGTCGATCAATTTACGTACTACGATCCTAAATCTCATACTTCACCTAGTCCAACATCTCCTCCATGACTGACAATAACAATCTCTTGTTCCTCACCAATTTTTGTCCTGTAGTCTATAAATATCCCACTATGCTTGGCACTTATTATAGTCCACCACCTACTCCTTCTGAGCCTAGCTCATCTAGTGTTTGGATGCTCCAAGCATCATGGGCCACCCATAAACGGTCTAGTATGCCTTCATGGAAACCAACACCGATGCAACCTATTGTTCCTAACTCAACCCAGCCTTTTGGTACTCCTCCTCAAGGATCATTTCCTTCTAGTAGTATCTCTCCTAATCCTTTTCCACCTGGAACCATTCCCCTAGGCCTTAACCATCTAAGAGAAGTTCCTCCAGGCCATTATCCTTCTGGTCAGATACCATTGTTATCTCCACCCCTTGGAGTTTATTCTACACTTGCTATGGCTACATTGAGTTTACCTAACATTACCTTGGGGATCCCAATCTGGTATATTGATTCTCCCATAAACACTCCCACCAATCAATTCAAACCTTACACTGCTTTGAGCCCGATCTAACTTATTGTTCCTACCCCTGCCTTTGCTTCAATTCCAAAGTGACCTCAACAGGAACCTACTCTTGTTGCAAAAGCATCTGGTGATAGGGGAAAGCCCCAAAAAAGGGAACCAAAGATAAGGCACCCCCTGAAATTCCAACTCGTCCTAAGTCGCCAAAACTTATTCCTTCATGTGCTTTGTGTGATGTTTTTGGTCATGCCACCAATAATTGTCCTGAAATTCCTCATGTTAAGAATGTTGTCTCTGATACCTTCCTTGATTCTACCATTCCTGACATCCATGTCACCTTACCTGAGTCAACAAAGAAGAACAAATCATTACACACAAATCACCCATGTTCTTTGTGTGATAATTATGGCCATTATTCTCATCGTTTTCCCCGTCTCGAATATTTTCATGATACAGTTCAAGTGCTTCACGAATTAGAGGTCACTTGTAGTGATTCCACCTCTCCTCTACCTGTGGATTTTGGTCTCACTCCTACACTGGAATAGGAGGTCTCTCAAACACCCATTGTGATCCCTCTCCCTGATGTCGAGATGACGGATAGTACCGCTACCATTCTCTACCCGTCGTCATCCATCACATCTTGCATTGGAACTCCCTTGATGTCTCCTATTTTGATTATGTTGAACCTTCTCTAATGAACACCCCGGTCTCAACCTCAATAGATATTCCATCTACTTTCCATATGTCTCCTAACCTTGACGATGCGTATGTGAACCTTATCTCTCATGAATATGCCTTAGGTATCTCTTCATCGTATGGCCTCTCTTCCTCTAGTTCTTCCATCTTCCATTCTGATGAAGATATCATCAAAGCCATGACCATCCATCTTCCTTATGATGATCGGCATCAAGCCCCTTGCTATTTCCTCATTGGTAATGATCTTCACCATCACCATGTTGACACTATCCTTCATCATTGTCCCATCCTTCATTTTCTTCTTGCGTATTTCAAATGGATCCATCATCGACACCTTATATCGGTTATGCCGATGGTGCAAGTCACTTCAACAGGAATCTAGCCTCGGTAGCTTGGTCCATTTTCACCCCCTTACATTTGTTAGTCCACTCCAACGACATTTGCATTGGATATGCCACCAATAACCAGATTGAATATGATGATATGATAGGTTTGTTAATTGATTCCCTTGATTGTTGCATCCTTCACCTTCATGTTTGTCTTGATTCCTTGGTACTTGTCATGCAATTTAACAACATTTATCATGTGCATAATCTTGTCTTATTTAGAAAATATCTATGAGTTAAGCTTTTGGCATGTGAATTTGAATCCATTTCATTCAATTATTTTCCTAAAGCCTAAAATCACTATGTAGATACCACTTCAAATAAAATTCTAGATTGGCATTTATCACATGCATATACAAGAAGACATCCATAAACAAATGGCAAACCACAATTGTCACAAAAATATGCATAACCATAAGTATGTATCATAATCTAGTGTTTTGATTCCACTACTCTAAATAAATCTGACATGCTCATTCACATGTTATCATAAAACCAAAATGGGTACCCTCATATCCTTATGCATAATCACTATCATTTAGAGGCTCTCGAGCCAATGGTTCCATCCCCCCAGCTTGTAGATCTCGTACTGCTTGACCGACCATAGCAATGTGTCGCATGATTCATTGCCACTCTAAGGGAAGACTCCTACACTCATCTATATACCGATCTTCTAGTTCAAGCCACCCGCACTCTGTCACCCCGGTCAGTAGCATGTCGAATCTACGTCGGAGCTCCTCCAGTAGAGAATCACTCCCCAATCTCTGTTGTGATGTGGCCCCATCCTAATCTGTAGCTCGATGTGTTGGAGCTCATCTTGTGCATCCTGCCAGCCTCACTGGTGCTATATCTGCATACCACAAAAGTTATAAATCAGTACCATATACACATATTTCTTAACCTATAAATGCATCAAATATATATCAACCTTCACATACCATATGGACCCCATGCTCGTCCCTGTGGAAGTGGTAAGTCAGGATCCCCCTGATAGCTCATGCCACTATATGAATAACCGTCTATGTACAATGGCATCTGGTCCCTATGAGAAAGAAAGTTAGGTCGGAGCACTCTTTTGACTCCCCCTCCACCTCGTCGCAATGGCTGCCCCCAACGACGCATCTGGAGCTCATGTGGGCCCCCATCACGGATCTGTACATGAGGTCAAATAGCAGGGATCTTCTCAAAGAAGAGTGAGCATAATACTATCCCAAACGAACAATTATCATTGGTCCTCCATATGCATAGGGTTAACTGTCATTTCAATGGAGACAACATCATCTAGGCCCACTCTTAGTAGGTCCTTTCCAACACACTCTCCACCAGCATCATCTGCCCCCAGTGATATGGTGGAAGGAATGACTGCCCAACATTCACAACATTTTTCAATTGTAGCTCATGTCTCAAGCCTCTCTAGGTCCTTGATCTGAATGGTCATGCCCTTTGCACAACTCACTGGTACACAATGGTGATCAACAAACTCACCTATATGCCTCCCACAAGGTAGCACTGGATGTATCTCGCCTACCACCCCCAAGGGGAGAAATCCTATCAAAAAATATATGTCTTGGATCATGATCTCAATCATGTGTCCCTGTACTACAAAGGCCTCCTGATATGGGTCCCAGTAACCTACAATCCTCGACTAAAAGGGCTCACCCGTACTCATCATAGGATTCTCTAAGAACTTTAGCATGTCATATCATGCCAACACCCCTCTCACTACTTGATTCCCTTGAATTCCAGCACAGAGGGACTCCAAATCTCATTCTTACCATGACATCTTTAGCTCTGCCATATCTACAAAATATCATTATGTTTTGTCATTCCAGAGTCAAAGGAATAAATGTCTATTACTTAGCTTCAACTCATCACAAAAAACCAGTCCTGCCCATCCTCTCAAGCCAGAACACATTTTTTCCCCTCAAAATTGCATTGGACGCACTTGTGGGCCCAGTTTCTCCGTTCCAGAGTGTAGAACAGCCCCCGAAAAGTGCATTGCAATTGTGAGGATGAGAAAGGCCCCCCACAATGAAATGAAGCCCTAATCTAAAATTCTAATCCACCAAAAATGATGAGTAAGCTTAGGCCACTTACCTCCAACTTACAAATCTTGATTCTAATAGTCGATTTGTCTGCTACAATCTCCACAAGGTTTAGGGCCTTATCCTCCTCTCCAAATTATCCACAGATCACTATGCAAATGAATTGGATTTGGGAGAAAAAAACCCTTTTATAGGAAAGACCCTAGCTTTTTCATTGCCTATTGCGACCAAATCGTAGCTTGTTTGATAAAATGTTAGCACTGTTGGAAATTTCTCACCAAGTTCTATTATGGGTTTCCCTTTATTTTTGGTAAGTTGACACTTCACCGGGAAGCCATTTTTTCCATGATGTCTCACTTTGCTGCCTATTAAAATAAAATTTCTTCATTTGAGCCACCCATACTCCGATACCATTTTACCTTTACACTGGTTGACTCATGGGCTGATTTTTGTCATGAGTAACCATCATTTACTCATGTTTTTATGGTCCCCTCCGGGCCTCCCCCCCCATGGCAGCATCATCGAGTCACCCTTGTTTAGAGCATCTAAGACAAGTCACCCTTGTATTTATGGAGTCTATTCCGAGTCCCCTTGATTCTAGTTATAGTGTTCCACACATATTTGTGTCGCATCCATCCCATTACATTCATATTTTGCCTCCATCTCTACTACTCCGTATTTTTCGAACCTCCGTTTGAGTCATTGACCATCCCCTCCAGAATCGAGTCAGTTGTTGCAAGGGAAACCATACTTATTATGCTCTGACAAGAAAAATTCGTTAGTAATCCACACATCTTTTTTCCTTCCATAATCATCCCTAGTGTCAGTCCATCATTCACTCTACTATGATTCCTCGTGCCTTTTTTAAGGATTCCTCATTACCTTAACTCTAGTGGGCCCTCTTCTATCAACCTCGGAACATTTATTCCGGAAGAGTGGTCTAGAGGGTGGTATACCTTGGTTCCAACTTCCATCTTTGTTTCCTACCTTAGAGCAAGCAAAGGGAATTATCATTACCCTTTGACTTGGTTGTTTCTCACATGCTTGACACCAACTCCTTATCGCACAATTGAGATTCATACAATTGACGGTTCAATGATCCAGACAAATGTCCCAATGATTTTAGGGTGTGTGTGAGATGTTCCAAACCTCATGAGGAAGTGGCCCATCAGGTATTCCTCCACATGCTCGAATGACCACAGATGTTGATCCAGCCTCAGATGTGATGGGTTTGGTTTCCGCTGCTTGCAGTGCCCACAAAATGCATGTCTCCTTCAGATGATACATTCAGATATTTAGATCCCTTTCCTATTTGGCAGGGCTTCTTTGGTTGTGATCCCCCCTCACCATGGTAGCTTGAGGGGCATTATGTCTAATGTATTCAGATGTTATAGTATTCAGTCCTAGCCTATGTTTTTTGAGGTGCATTTTGTATATGGGATCCATTGTATTTTTCTGGCCCATTGATGCCAATATATCATGTAGCATGTACTTTGTAGCTCAGTCCCACATTGTTGGACTCATCATTATTCTCTGTATGCAGTTATCTCAACGAGTATGGATATGCCTCCCTCGCCTCATTTGAGATCAGGTACTCCCACATAAAGGAGACTTCTATCATTTTGGTAGGTCTCGACCCCTCTATTTTTGTCCATCCTTGCATTGCTTCAATTCTCTCTCTCTCTCTCTCTCTCTCTCTCTCTCTCTCTTTGACTCCCCTTTGGTGTCTTATGGAAGTATAACCTACAATGTATTTCAGTCATACGATTTTCTCCTAACACTCATACGTTGGGGGCCAATATGTTATCACAAAAAAATGATCACCTAGGCATTTCTAGTTAGGTGGATCGAAATACACCATGTAGGATTAATTTTACCATAGTAAAATCATTTTCATTGTGGAAAATAATTTAGTAAACCACTTTTATTAAATTATTTTCCGATTAAAAAAAAAGCCCATGAGAATAAATAGATAAATCATTATTTGTTTAATTTTCCCAAGGAATAATTATTAAATCATTGTTTAAATAATTATTCCTTGTCACATTTGACTATATCCCCTATGACTAATTAAATAAATCACTATTTAAATATTATTCCTTATTTCTATTATTGGAATAATTGTTAAATCACTATATAAAAATTATTTCAATTTGACACCATTCTTAACCCTCACAAAGTAATTAATAAATCATTTTGTTTGTTAATTATTTCTAAATAAATATATTTGACCATTTTAAATATCTTTTCCCTCTCCAAAAAATATAATAAAGTATTTTTGTGGTTAGATTTTGATTTGGCCAATATTATTTTATTATTCTCCATTTTCGAGATTAACTCAATACTTTGTTATAAATAGGAGGGTTTTCCATTCATTCTTCACCATGATCATTATCATCATCACCATTATTGTATCTTTTCTTTTGAGCTCCCTTTTGAGTTCTCCACACTGTTTTGGGTTTTTCACACATTGAGAGAGAAGAGTGATTACTAAAGCATCAAGGACATCAAAGGACCCATCCCACGAAGGGGGATTTGTAGACCCTTTTGTATATCTCCTTCACCAAGTGTCACCAATAAATAATTTATTCATATTAAAGTCTTTCCATTTGGGTTATTGCATTGGATATCTTTATTGTTGTTTTCTTTAATGGATTGGATATGTTTTTGTTGCAGGTTTTTCACTTTTATTGCAGATCTGAATCGTAAGTAGCCACAAATTGTTTTTTTGGTCACTGATGAGCCCCAATTTTGGTACAATTTGGGCTCATTTTGGCCTATTTTACTTGCTCAAACCATTCATTTTTATTTGCTTACGCATGCATTTCTTATTTTATTCATGTTGTTTGTAGGAAGAAGGTTAGACACTTTAGCTACGTGACTAATGCATTATGATTCTAGGTTTTGGCATTAAAAAGGGAGCAAGAGACAACGAGAAAGGGGATAAGGAGACAATGAGGTGGCACTGCTGATTTTGTGGAGAGATGTCCACGGTCTTGGGACATTCCTCGTGATTCCCACCAAGAACTCCGAGCTCCAATCCATCTCCCTTCCGAGCTCAAGAAGCAGCCAGCTGTCCTACATGAACAACAGTCATAAACTGTTCTACAAGAGCAGTAGTTATGACTGCCCTACAGCATCCGCAGTTAGACTCTAGTTGGACAGCCGAGCTCCTAAAATCAAGGGCACTTGGTGGATCATCATTTTTGTATAAGTATGAAGGCCTTAGCCTTAGATAGGTTGTTGAAACTCTCGTATTGCTATTGTAATTTTGAAGCACAGTTCAGTTTTCGTTCCTTTTTGTAAGCCAATTTGGCATGACATCAGATTATGAATAAAGAAGGCAGTTTGTGATCTAGTTCTGAGTTTCTTAAGGAGACTATAGCTCTCAGGTTAGGGCCCAACCTGAGAGCCATAGATCCCCTCTGCTGTAGTGTTGTTTCCATTTCATTTCCAGCACTTTAAGTTTTCGTTTGCACATGCAATTCGAATTACAGTTTGGTGATTTAGTTTTCTTATGAGTAGGATAGATTTTGCTTATGGTACAGTTGTTTCCACTTGCTTAGTGTATAAGAGGATAGATACCATCAATTGGAGCTCCAGCAAAACGGTTGTTAAGGCTCACTGCCATCTCTCTTGAAGATTGGGGTGCAGTCCATAACTAGCCACCAAAAACACGCATTACTTTACTTGATGATTGCTGCAATACAGTCACGGTTTTGATTAGATGCTTCCTTGTCATTCACACCTGCACACATACTTTCATCACAGCCTCATACATATTTCTCTTCGCGTTTTGGATTGCTGTTCATTGAATTCATGGCATAAGTAATTTAGGTTGATGCATTTTTGGTTTGGTGACAGTCATAATCATTTGTTTCATTTACACTCCTCTTTCTCGTTCCATTACCATCTCCTCCATCTTGATCACGCATGCAAGCATATCTCCTCGACCTTCACTTCGTTCTGTCCTCTCCCAAAGTCTTCCACTCCTCACGTAACTTCATTTCCCAACCTTTCATTGACATAACCCTTTACCTCCAACATACTCCTTACACCCATTTCCCATCTCATTCTTCCACTTCTGAGCCATCACCAGCCTTATCCCTACCTCACATATCTCTTCCTACCATTCCATCGCTCCTCCATCACTTCAAACCTTCACGGTAGGTCATCCTGTAGCAGTTTATAGACATCTTGTAGAAACCTCTGAGTATCCTGTAGGATCCCCTGCAGACATCCTGTAGGAGGCCATTCACTCGGTTGCTGAGCTCCTGAATGTGAAAAACCTCTGTGGATGGATGCTAAGGGTCCATAGGGACCTCACCTAGCCTCCCCAACCTGTCCCACGCTTTCCTTCCTTCTCCATCCCATCTGCACAACCAAACCCTAATTAGCACACAATCACAATCATTCCACCCACTTAAAGGAAAAATACAAAAACATGTCTTTTATGATGCAAGCAGTTTAGATCCATGCATTTTCACTTATCAGAGGTAACAACAGCATTGGTAGAAGTTTCCTTCACGTCATTTGCATTAATAGAGGCTAGACTAGTTAAATTAGGGTTTCCTAGGTTTACATGCTTTGATTTGCTTTCAGTTCATTTTTGTCAAGTAGATTAGTCTTCTTTGAGCTAGCTTTCATCCATCATTGATAAAGCTTCTTCTGTGAGCCCATAGAAGTTGGCTTGAGCCCTAGCAGACTTGTGCCAGCTGACCAAGTGACAGCTGCGACAAGAGCTAGTACTTGTGCATATAGCACCGTCGCTTCCAAGTTTGTACGAACTCCGGGTTGATAAAATGAGAGACAGGAAGCCCCAGGAGTTGTAGCATTATTGCTACAATACTGGAGCTCACCACTAATCTTCAAAGTAAAATCTTTAATCCAGTGAGAGAGCCCTCTCAGGTTGAGGAGCCTAAGCCGCAGCCAAAAGTTTGGTTTGAAATAGTTACTCAAAGTCTTCCTGATCAGCAGCCTATCAGGGTTGGGTTTTGTGATAACACAAGCCATGGAAGCTACAAAGAGTAAAGGAGAAAATTATAATAGAAGGAACTTGAGGCATAGTAATGTATAGGATACTTGGAGATCATGGTTGGAGTAATAAGAGTAATGAGGAAGCATGGAGCCATGGAAACTAATAATGTTCTTTCTTTCCAACAAGTGTGCTAATAAATCCTTGCACATATAGTGAAATCTCTCTCTGCTTAGCATGAGTTTCTATGTAGAAAAATGGTTATAGAATTGCAACTTCTCGAGAAATTTTAATCTAAATCAAGAGACAAAAATCTACTTTATTGCTTTGCATAATTTAATTCACAATTTAGAACAATTTTGAGACATGCAATAAGAAATAACACACATGCACATTATTGTTTCTAGGGGAACCAACCTGGGAAAAACCGTTCAAGCCTCTTTGCATTAATCAGATGAATAAAGATGTATTACAGTTGCTTGCCCACCGTAAGCACAAACTGCAAGTGAATAAAATAACTCTCATCTCAGTGAGAAGCCCTGACCTAGACTTAGTCAATTTCTTCCTCTTTACATGAGCCCCTATTTCCTAGGGAAGTTCCTAGAGAATTATCTTTTATTTTTTAGGATTTTTCCTCCAATTGATTTTGTAATTCTCAAGGTTGATCATCTGATTGCATGCAACACCTGCACACTCAAACTAGTTTAAAACTGCTTGTTATACTACCTTGGAATCTTGACCACAACTGGGAACTCAAATTCTGTACATGCACCAGTTATTTTAGGTTGATTTATTAGTTAACTAGATGATCACTGAGTTAGACTATTATCCAACTGCACAACTGACCTTCCACTAGTTCTTCCAACTGTTGGAACTAGTTTAACTGAACACAACTGGATATAACTGAACTAGATTACTAAAATTTAGCAATCACACATGCGTAACTAAACTCCAAGCCTTCTAAGTCAAATTTACTGAGATAAATGATTGACAAGAGCCATGTCACACAAGTTAATTGCACACAAATTGTCTGTTGATGTACAAATTAAAAATTTATCAATTTGACTAAAGCAAAATCAAATTGAGAATTTCTTGCTGCATTTTTCAATGCTCCCTATTAGAACAAAAGGGATTATCAACCACCCTATCCTACATCTTTGGACTTCAAACTTCACTCTTGACAAATCCTTTATCAAGATTTCAACATCTTGTTCCTCTGTCAGAATGTATTGTAGCAACATTATTCACCTCTACACAAAGTCCCATAAATGATTATACAAGATATCTACATTCTTGGACCGATCATGAAATAATGGATTCTCAGAGAGCTTAATGCAACTATGATGCTTCAACTATCAACTATCAATGTCATAGGACAACTGTCTGACCTTATGCTAGGACAAGTCATCTGCCCAAAGTACTTAGATCCTGGAAGTCCTGTAGTAGATGTCCACATCAATGGCACCATCATACCCCACACCCTGATTGATCTGGGGGCTGCCATTAATGTAATGACCAGGGATACCATGCTCAAGCTCAATCTTCAAGGTTCCTTGAGGAAGACCTCGACAGTACTGCAATTAGCAGATCGCTCCACTTTGACTCCCGAAGGGATTGTGGAGGATGTCTTGGTCTCTATTGACTCTTGGGAGTATCCTGCAGACTTCCTGGTCCTGCAAACAAAGGAAAAGCTTACTGGATATCCCCTCATCTTGGGAAGGCCTTGGTTAGCCACTGCTCGGGTGGAATACTTGCCTAATTTGAATTTGTGAAGCCACACAGATTCACTTCCTCTATCCGTCTATACCATAATCCACACTGGGTAGTGCCTCTGAGTTACTGTAAAATATGCTCAACTACCTTTTGGCTGCTCTATATACACCTCCTCCTCAATAACACCATGGATAATTATGTTTTTACATCCATTTGGTGGATCTTCAACCCCATTTGTGCAACCAATCCAAGAATTGATATGATGGATGAATACCTTGCTAGAGGAGCAAAGGTTTCCTCATAGTCAATTCCATCAACTTGAGAGAATCCTTTGGCCATAAATCTGGCCTTACACTTCTCTATGCTTCTATCTATTTCATGCTTAATCTTGAAGATCCATTTCGAACCCACAACTAATTTATTTGTCGATCTTGGGACCACTTCCCAAACACTGTTCTTCATGATGGATTCTTATTTTTCCACCATTGCATCAACCCAAATAGGTTGCTCAATTTCTTCCTCAAAAGAGGATGGCTCAGTATCTACAACCTCAGTTAATAGAGCCATGTAGCCATTGTACCTCTCAGGTGACCTCCTTTGCCTGTGAAAATTTGATGGAGCTCCCACATTCTTCTTGGCATCCCACAATAATCTCTCAGCTTCCCTGGTTCTTTTTATTCCTTGTCTATATGTTTCTGCTTGAGTGGATGTCTCCACTCTCAACTCCTTTATTTGTGGCTTCTCCATGCATTCCTTAGACTCCTCCTTTGGAGCTAAAAACTCCTATTATGGTGGGATCCGAACCTCCCACTCAAGAAAGCACATCATCACTTTATCCTCATCAAACTTTACATTCCTTCACACAACTGCCATTTTGAGGGAAGGTAAGTACACATGGTAATTGTGCAAAGTTTTGATGTAACCCACAAAAAATCCCAACTCTGATGTCGACTCAAACTTCTTCCTTGAATCTTTGGAGACTTGGCAATAAAAAAAGGCTCCAAAATATGAAATATGACACATTCGACTTTCTCCTTGAGAAAGCCTCCTCTGGTGTAATCATACCAAGAGTCTGATGAGGACTTTGGTTCTGCAAGTAGACTGTTGTGTTACATGTCTTTGCCTAGAAATGCACTAGTAGGACTTGGTCATGTAGCATAGCTCTCACAGCTCCCACAATGCTCTAGTTCTTCCACTCAACTACCCCATTCTACTATGGGTTGTGGGGTTCTGTCAACTCCCTTTGAATGGATTCGTTTGCAAAAAAATTATTGAAGTCATTTGAAACATACTCACCTCCATTGTTGATCTTGAGAGATTTCACCTTCTTGCCAATCTCTTTCTCAACTAGTGTCTTGAATTCTACAAACTTGGAGAATGTCTCATCCTTCTTCCACATGAAGAATATCCAACACTTCCTTGAGAAATCATCAATAAAAATAAAAAATATTTGTGTCTTGTAGTGGAGGCAGTTGAGAAAGTTCCACAAATATTCAAGTGGACTCTTCCAAGACTGCATGTGCTTTGTTGTCTCGATCATGGGATGTGGACTTCACATACTTCCCCAAGGTACATCCTTTGCAGGCATCTTATTGATAAAGTGCTCCTTTAGGGAGACTAGTGGTTATTTGTTGCATAATATTTAAGGCGCCATGATGCAAATGGCCCAATCTCCTGTGCCAAAGTTCACCGACATCACACACATGCACTTTCTCTTCCTTACTGCTTAATGTAGCCCAATATTCCACATCAAGTTTATAAAGTTTTTTCACATGAACCTCGATCTATTTCACATGTCTAGTGGCTACATGTCTCAGGAATTCTTTCCCTTTGCTAAAGATTACATCATAACCCTGGTCTTCCAAAACTACTACATAGATGAGATTCTTCTTTAGGCCTGGAAAAAACATGAAATATTTAAGGAGAAGAGGAGATCTCAAATCCCTTTTAAATGTTATTGTACCAATATCGGTTGCACTGTACCTTCCATCATACCCAAGCTCAATATGCATTTGTAGATCTTTCTCCTCTAGGTCACTAAAAAACTCTCTACACCCTATCATGTGGAACGATGCACCTGAGTCCATGTACCACACACTCCCTATCATAGTCCTGGACATGCATGCAATAAGGGTGAATTCAAGCTTGAACTGTGAAGCCAAATCTTCACCTGCTACCCCTCTTGAGTTCTTCTTGCCAGACTTTTTGTGTGGACACTTTGTAGCGTAGTGCCCAAATTCTTGACAATTGAAATTTTTTATTTTGAACAAGTCTTTCTTCTTGCCCCCTTGGCTGGATTCAAGTCTGGTTTGATATTTATTACCTTTTCCATTCTTTCCCTTTCCAACGATTGAAGTTTTTTCTTCATTTTAACCCTTGGATGAAGTTCCATCTCTAGTATTCTGCCTGATCTCTTCTTGTACCAAATCAGGCCACAAGTGTTCCCAATTCAGTAATTTATCCCTCATGTTCATCGAGTCCTAGTAGCTATGCAAACTATTGGGAAGGCCTACAAGAGCTATGCTCGCTAGGCCATCTTCCAAAACATTCACACCAACCCCTGCAAGCTCATCATGAACTTATGTAAATTTGTTGAGATATTGCGGAATAGTGTCATTCTTTTGCATGTTAATATTTCGAAGTTTGTCTTTGAGGACCAATTTTCTATGGTCGTTGCTATTTTGGATTAGATATCTCAGTGCCTATCACATTGCAAAAGGAATTTATTTCCCATGGAGATTTGAGACAATGTGGTCTCACACTACCTCTAATAATACTCTCCTTGCCTTGGCTACATCTTTCTTCCATTGGGCTAGGTTCTAGGCATCAACTGATGCTGGTTTTGCAATGTATGTCTTGACATATTTTATCAACCCATTGTCATCAAGCACCGCCTCCATGCGATCCTTCCATGTAATGAAATTTGAGCTACCTTTCAAGGCATATTCTAACCTCAGCCTATTGAAGGTCATTTTCCCGACCCTAAAGAAATATTGCTACACTGAAGCTGCAAATTTGAATCTCTTGAGAAACAACTTCAAAATTCATGCTCTAATGTGAATCTTGCTCTGATACCATGTAGAAAAATGGTGATAGAATTGCAACTGATGAAAATATTTTAATCTAAATCAAGAAACACAATTCTACTCTACTACTCTATGGAATTTAATTCATAATTTAGAATAATAATTTCAAACATGAAATAAGAAATAACACACATGCATGGGTGTTTTCTAGGTGAACCCAACTGGGAAAACACCTCAAGCCTCTTTACATTAATCAGACGAATATAGATTTATTACAATTGCTTGCTTGCATTGAGCACAACCTGTAAGTGAATAACCTATCTCTCTACTCAATGAGAAGCTCTGATCTAGAATTAGTCAATTTCTGCCTCTTTGCCCCTATTTCCTTGTGCAATTCTTAGATAATTAGCCCCTATTTTTTAGGAATTTTCCTCCAATCGATTGCGCAATTCCCAAGGTTTGATCATTTGACTGCATGCAACACTTTTACACTCAAACTAGTTTACAACTGCTTGTTAGATTGCCTTGGAATCTCCACCACAACTGGGAACTCGAATTCTCTGCATGCACTAGTTATTTTAGGTTGATTAATCAGTTAATTGGATGATTACTGAGTTAGACTATTGTCCCATTGTACAACTGATCTTCCACTAGTTCCTCCAACTGTTAGAACTAGTTTAACTGAACAAAACTTGATATAACTGAACTAGATTACTAAAATTTAGCAAGCACACATGCTTAACTGAACTCCAAGCCTTCTAACTCGAGTTTACTGTGCTAACTGAGTGATAAGAGCCATGTCACACAATTTAACTGCGCCCAAGTTGTTTATTGATGTGGAAATTCAAATTTTCTCTATTTGACCAAGGCAAAATCAAATTGAGACTTTCTTGTTGCATTTTTTAACAATCTCCTCTAGCTCGAATTGACTATTGTGCATGGGATATTTAACTTGGTCTAGGCATACCAATGTCACCGATCTCCCATATTTATGAGTCATTAATGTGTCGATCCCATAGTTGCTTTGCCACATTGATTAATAATCAACCGACCCTTAAACAACATAAATATCACAATTAGACACATTGAGCCATGCAAGGAGTTATGATTGAATTATACACTGTGGGTACATGTGGCCATTTCCTCATCCTTAGATACTTGGTGAGATGGTGGCCATGCGCACCACACTTATCGCCACCGTAACACCCCATTTGGGGAATAAGAAGCAACCATTATATTTAAAGTGAAGAGTAATTTGAGAAACATAATTCTCATTTAATCAAATGGAAATAAAATATTTAATAACTAATAGAAAAATTGAATCACATTTAAAAAAACGAGTTAAAAATTGTATAAATAAAATTAATAATAAGATATATATAAAATAACTTTACAGTGAAAATACACATGAAAAATATTAACTAGCAAATAACCCATTGAAAAAGTTAGACTAGAAAGCAATCCCTATATGTAAGGTGACTAATAATTTGAGAAAGATAATTCTTATTTAATAAAATGTAAATAAAATTTAACCATGAATAAAAGAAATAGAAATGGAGAATATATTTATGAATCATTTATCTAAAAATTAAACTTATTTATTTATTAAATTTATAATATTAAATTAACAATATTAAAATAGTACGTTGTTGTATAATATATATATATATATATATATATATATATATAAAATTTATTATTAATAAAATTAAATATTTCTCTTTTACAAATACTAGAGAAAAAAATATTTATTAAATTAAATTTATATTATATAAAATTATAATATTCACCCAAAAAAACAAGTTAAATACAATGATGAGAAAAAGCTACAAATATAAAAGAAAAAAATACTTATTACACTAAACCTTAAGTTTAAGACTTATATTATACAAAATTATAATATTCACCTAAAAAACAAGTTAAATGCCTAAACTAAATCAATGCAATTACTGTTAATGCATGTTTCTATCAACGTTCAATGATGAGAAAAAGCTTTGTTAATGATCATATTCGCCATTAGGAATTAAGGCATTCATTGTTATCATATAAGTTTCTTGATTGAATTTTGTAATGCAACTTTTAATATTTATGATATAAGTTTTTTTAATTGAATTTTGTAATGTAGCTTTTACATTAAAAAAAGGAAAAATATAAAACATTTATTTAATAAAATCCTCCCCAGTTTCAGAAAAAAATAGTTTAAAATTTTATTTAATAATAATGTATAAAGAAAAATCAAAAAAATATTCCAAAAGGAAAATAATAGTCATAGTAATATTTGTGGATGGAAAATAATAATCATAGGAATATTTGTGGATAAAGATGAGGCGTGGGTGGGGGTTATTCAGAAAGAGTATCAAATTATTATTCAAAGTGATGGTCCAAAGATTGTTGCTATTTGGTACAAATAACAAAGGTTTTGAGGCATCCATAGTCATCTCTAGTTTTAGTTGATTGAATGTCAACTCGTATTCCAAAAACATTCCTTAATTTTTTTTAATGGAGGAGGTGGCAAATTTCCTATCTAAACCATCAAATGTATTTACAATAATTATAATGAAATATCTTGAAAAACCCTTTGACAACTATTATCAAATCAAACCATTCATGAATCTTTGAGATAATGGATAAACAATTAAAACAATGATATATGAATGATGATGATAATTAATTTAGGTTATTGTGGAATCAAAATTTCTCATGATGAAAACACTTATCAAAATAAATTAAAATGAAATTATAAAGAAATATTTCCAAACATTAAAGAAAATGTTAAAATTATTTTATCTAATTTGGATAAACTTTCATTACTTTAATATTAAGTTATAAAGTTATAATTTAATTAATAATATTAAAAATTGGTTGGTAAAGTATTATAGATATTTTATTAGATAATTTATGATAACAAATCTAATTACATTATACTTAAAAAAATATGAAATTTATACTATGAGAGTTATTTTACTTAAATTTATGCATTTGTTAAGTTATTGTTTCATGCATGCAATATATAAAATACAAGAAATAAATAACAAAAGAAATACAATCACTCACAAGTATAACAACATAAAATGTGATCTAGGAAATCTTTATGGGAGAAAACACAACTAGAATGTGAAACTGCTCTAGTTTGTCTTTCTCTAAATGGAAATGGATGCAAGTACAAAGGTGTGAGATCTATGGCTTGTTGGATGCTATAGTACATAAACTCTCTCTCTATCCACTATCTATCCACTCAGCTCATCTATGGAACAAAATGCACTTGAATAGAATGGAACCCTTTTTTCTCCTAGTGAACTGATTAAAACATATATTGATAGTTTACTAGTGGTTAAGTTTGACTTCTTCAACTGTTAACTAGAGTTACAATACTGAATCTTCTAGAGTATTATTTCTCTTGATCATGTGGCTAGCCCTTTTCCATGAATAATGGGGGCTGACATGACATCCTATTAAATCATGGTGGTCAAAATAGGAAGGTCAAATTATGGGTGGAATAACTTTTGCATACGAACTCTGTTTGTGGTCTTTCTTGCACCATTGGAAAGGTATCTATGAGTAGAATAACATTAGGTGTGCATTCTTATGAAACAAAGCTTTACCCCCAATAAACCTCAAAATGCTTCCAGAAGTTTCAAACGCCAATTAACAAAACTAGGAACCAAAAGTAAGAATGGTTTTATGAGCTTAATCCTATAAATTTTCCAATTTGAAAGTTTTGATATTGATGAAAAATAATATAATGATCCAATTCTAATTATCCCTCCCTATTTTTTGAGGATTTTGGTTCCCAAAAGATTTTACTAAGTGAGGTGAGGAACTTTTTTCTTTACCTTCTCCCTAGAGTACCATTTAGACTTTTGCGGAAGCTATCCCTTCAACCCAATCTACCAAAGGTCATGTTGTGCCTGTCTCATAGTTTTGAACCTCTTTTGAAAAAATGTGTTCTTTGTCAACTCTACCTAAGCATTTGGTGCCAAATCCTCTATAGAAGGCATGACACGTTCCTCTTCGTGATTTAGTGTGGAAGAGTTATAGAGTTTCAATTTTTCTATGTTCACCATATAGTAAATTTCCATGTATGGTGGTAGACTCGGTCTATATGTAGAAATTAATGTGTAGATTCGAAATTGCTCATGAAATTTACTAAATCACAAGACTCGAAGCTACTCTACTGATCTATGGAATTTAATTCACCATCTAGAACAAAAATTATAGACATGCAAAAGGAAACATCACACATGCACAAAGATTTATCTATAGATCAAATACATATGATTGCTCAAGCTTGAGCACAACCTGCAAGTGTACAACTTATTCCTCTACCTGACTGACTCACTCTGGCCAACACTTAGACAATTTTCAAGCCTTCCAAGCTCCTATTTCCTTGCACTATTCCTTGAGTAAATTAGCCTCTATTATGTAGGAAATTCCTTCAATTGGATTGAACAATTCCTCTAGGTCCTTTCCTCTGACTGCATGCACCACCTATACACATGGGAATAGTCTACAACTAATATTGCACTTAATTGGAATATCCATCTCAAATGGGTAACTCGAATTCTCTAAATACATCAATTATTTTGGGTTGATTGATTAGTTAACTAGTTGATCACTAAGTGTGGTTGAAGTTCCACTTCCGTAACTTGACCTCCACTAGTTCTTCTAACAATTAAAACTAGTTTAATTGACCATAATTAAATTTAACTAAAATATACTGCTACAAATTATCAATCAATCATACTAAACTAAACTCAAGCTTCCCCAACTCAAATTAACTCATTTAATTGAGTGACAAATTCCATATCACCTTAGTTAACTACCTCTAAGTTTTTTGATGAAATAGAAATTCAAATTTTCTCTAGTTTGACCAAGGCAAATTCAAATTGAGATTTTCTTGCTACATTTTCAACACTCCCTATCAACAAGAAAGAAATTATCAACCACCCCTATCCTACACCTATGGAACTTGAACTTTCCTCTTGACAATGCCTTTGTCAAAATGTCAGCATCTTGTTCTTTTGCCAGAATGTACTGTAACAACATTATGAACCTCTGCACACAATCCCGTAAATGGTGATACCATATATCTATATGCTTGGAGCAATCCTGAAAAACAAGATTTTCAGAGATATTGATGCAACTCTAATTATCACAATAGATCATAGTTGGATCCATCATTTGAAAAAACAATCTAATAAGTATCATTCTCATCTAGGTTGCCTCACATGTTGCTTGACTTGAAACCATGTATTCTACTTCTACCGAGCTGAGTGCCACAAATATTTGCTTCCTACTATACCAAGAAACTATTGTGAACCCAAAAATGAAAATTCCACTTGATGTACTCTTCTGGTCTGATGGACTCTCCACCCAATATGCATCTGTGAAGCCACACAATTTCACTCCCTATGGCCATTTGTACCATAGTCCAAATTGGGTAGTGCTGCTGAGGTACTATAAAACATGCTTAGCTACCCTCTAAAACAGTTTGGTTGGCCTAACCATAACTTGGCTCAGTTGGTTGACAGCATAGCACATATTTGGTTGAGTGTTCACAGGATACATTAGTGAACCTACCAACTTTCGGTAAATATTAGCATCCACTTCATCACCTAAAGTGGCATCATCTTTCCTCCATTTGGTCACTAGAGGTGTCTCCATGGGTTTTCATATATCCATGCCAAACCTATGAACTATCTCATTGACATACTTGCCATGAGAGACAAACAATTCCCCATCACCTTTCCATACTTCTGATCCGAGGAAGTAGTGCATGAGACCCATGTTCTTCATTTCAAACTCTCTTGTAAGGCCCTCCTTGTAAGATCTGATTAGTTGCTCATCACCACTTAAAATAAAGTCATCAACATAAAGACAATAATCAACAATTTAACATCTACCAAAATGTGGTAGAGGTTTGCATCCGCTTCACTTTTGATGAAGCCCAAACTATTGAGATAACTATTGATCTTGGTGTACCAAGCATGAGGTGCTTGCTTGAGATTGTACAACACTTGCTTGAGCATGCACACATGAGACTCTTGATCAAAATTTTCGAAGCCTTATGTTTTCTCAATATACACCTCCTCCTCAATAACTCCAATGAGGAACGTTGTTTTGACATCCATCTGGTTGATCTTCCACCCCATCTATGTAGCTAGAGAAAGGATTGATATGATGGATGAGTACCTTGCTACATGAGCAAAGGTATTTTCATAGTCAATCACCTCAACCTAAGAGCACCCCTTGGCCACAAATCTAGCCTTGTACTTTCCTATGCTTCTGTCTACTGCATTCTTCACCTTGAAGATCCATCTCGAACCCACAAATGATTTGTCTGCTGGTCTTGGGACCACTTCCCAAACACTGTTGTTTACAATGGATTCATATTCATCCACCATTACATTAAACCATACAGGTTTCTCTACTACTCCCTTTAAAGAGGATGGCTCAATCTCTACAAGCTCAGTCATCATAGTCATGTAGCCAATGTACCGATCTGGTGACCTTCTCTACCTGTGCTAATTGGAAGGAGCACCCACATTCTGCCGTGCATCTTATGCAAGTCTCTAAAATTCCCTGGTCCTTTTCCTGCCTTCTCTAGATGGTTATGCTTGAGTGTCTTTCTCCACTCTATGCTCCACAACTTCTTGAGGTTCCTCCTTTGGAGATAGAAGCTCCTCTTCTGGCAGGATCTGAAGCTCCCTCTCAAGAGAGCACCACATGGCTGTGTCTTCATCAAATTTTACATCCCTTCGAACAACTATCATTCTGAGGGATGACAAGTACACACAATAGTTGTGGGGAGTTTTTGTGTAACCCACTACCCAAAATTCTACTGTCATCTTTAGCTTATTCGTTGATTCTTTGGAGACATGGCGGTAAACAGAGGCTCCGAAAATCCTAAAGTGTGACACATCTTACTTTGTCCCCAAGAAATCCTCCTCTAGTGTAATTATGCCAAGAATCTGATGAGGACTCCTATTCTGCAAATAGACCGTTGCATTACAAGATTTAACCCACAAGTTCAAAGGTAGACTTTTGTCATGCAACATCACCCTTGTTGCTCCCATAATGCTACAATTCCTCCTCTTAGCCACCCTATTCTGCTATGGGTTGTGAGGTGTTATAAACTCTCATTGAATGCCTTATTTTGCACATAAAATTTTTAATTAATTTGACACATACTCACCTCCATTATTTCTCCTCAGAGCCTTCAACTTATTTACTATTTCTTTCTCAACTAGTGATTTGACTTCTATGAAATTGGAGAATGTTTCATTCTTCTTCCGCATGAAGAATATCCAACACTTCCGTGAGAATTCATCAATAAAAATGACAAATATTTGTCCCTGATAGTGGGAGCCATCGAGAAAGGTCCAAAAAAATTAGAGTGGATCCTTTCAAGGATTGCATGTGGTTTTTTGTCATAGTGTTTTTTCTGTACTTCCCCAAGGTACATCTTTTGCATGTATCCTACTACTCTGGTGCTCCTTTGGGGAGGCATGTGGTTATTTGCTGCATGATCTTCAAAGTGCCATGATGAAAATGGCCAAGTGTTCTATACCAAATTTCACTAACATTACAGATCTGCACCTTCTCTGCCTTTGTGCTCAATGCAACACATTCCTCCACATCTAGCTTGTACAAGTTCTTTACACGAACCTCGATTTGCTTCACCTGTCCCGTGGCTATGTTTCTTAGGAATTCCTTTCCTTTTTTGAAGATCACATCATAACCACGGTCTTCTAAAACTACAATAGAGTTGATATTTTTCTTTAGACCTGGAACAAACATCACATCCTTGAGTCTAAGAGGGGAGCCTGACTCCCTATGAAAGGTGACTGTACCAATCTCGATCGCGTTTTACCTTCCATCATCTCCCATATCGATGTGCATCTAGAGATCCTTATCCTCCAAATCATTGAAAAATTATATATTACCTATCATATGGAATGAGGCACCATTGTCAAAGTACCACACACTCCCCATAATTTTGCTAGGAATTCATGCAATGAGAGTAAAGTGAAGCTGGAATTGTGAAGCCAAAGCTTCACCTACTACTCCCGAGGTCTTATTTCTTGTCTTATTGTGTGGACACTTTGTGTCATAATGTCAAAATTCATGGTAGTGAAAGCACTTGATTATTCATAAGTCTTTCTTCTTTCCCCCTTCACCAGATTCTACTTTGGATTGGGATTTATGCCCTTTTCCCTTCTTTGCCTTTCCATCCAAGGCAAAATTTTCTTCATCCTCGCCCTTGGCTGAAGTCTCATCGCTGGAATTCTGCCTTATTTCCTCCTGTACCAAATCAGACCATATACATTCCCAATTTGGTAGCTTCTCCCTCCCATTCACTGAGTCTTGGTAACTATGCCAGCTCTTGGGAAGGCCTAGAAGGGCTATGCTTACCAGATCATATTTTGCAACAGTAACACCAACTTTACCAAGTTCATCATGACATTGTGTGAACCTGCTCAGGTACTGCAAAATAGTCTCGGTTTTCTTCATTTTCATATTTCAAAGTTTATCCATGAGTGCGAGCTTCCTATGGTCACTACTATTCTAGAACCAATCTGTCAATTCTATCCACATTGCATACGAAGTCTCCTTCCTGTGCATATTTGAGACAATATGATCTCATATTCCCTCATATACGATTCTCCTCGCCTTGTCTACACACTTCTTCCATTCTACTAGATCTTGAGCATCACCTGCTATTGGTTTTGGGATATAATTATTGACGAATTCCTTCTATCCATTATCTTCTAGCAATACTTCCATGTGGTCCTTCCAAGAAACATAATTTGAGCTTCCCTTAAGGGCATACTCAAGTCTTAGTACATAGAAAGCCATCCTTATAGATTTGAAGAATTGATCCTGCAAATTTGATCCTCCTACAATAAGAACTTCGAAATTTCTACTCTACTATGAATCCTACTTTGATACAATGTAGAAAATAATGTGTAGATTCAAAACTGCTCATGAAATTTACTAAATCAAAAGATTCGAAGCTACTCTACTTATCTATAGAAGTTAATTCACCATATACAACACAAATCATAGACATGTAAAAGGAAACATCAGACATTCACAAATATTTATCTAGGGGAAAGAAACTGCTCAAAACCCCTTCCTATCTATATTACATTAATCAAATAATATAGATGAAATACATATGCTTTCTCAAGTCTGAGCACAACCTGCAGTAGTCTATCCCTCTGCTTGAATGTCTGACTTTGGCCAACACTTAGCCAATTTTCAAGCCCTCGAAGTTCCTATTTCCTTGCATTGTTCCTTGAGGAAATTATCCCCTATTATTTAGAAAAATACCTCAATTAGATTGCACAATTCCTCTAGGTCCTTCCTCGGACTACATGCGCCACCTGTACACATGGTAATAGTCTACAACTGATAGTACACTACCTTGGAATCTCCGTCTTAATTGGGTAAAATCAAATTCTCTGCATGTATTAATTATTTTGGGATGATTTATTAGTTAACTTGTTGATGATTAAGTGTGGTTGAAGTTCCACCTCCACAAGTTGACCTCCACTAGTTCTTCTAATAGTTAGAACTAGTTTAACTGACCATAACTCAATTTAACTGAAACAAATTGCTACAAATTAGTAATAAATCATACTGAAATAAACTCAAGCTTCCCCAACTCAAATTAACCGATTTAACCAAGTGACAAGTTCCATGTCACCTCAGTTAACTACCTCCAATATTTTTGTTGAAATAAAAATCCGAATTTTCTCTAGTTTGACCGAGCCAAAGTCAAACTGAGATTTTCTTGCTCCATTTTCAACACTATAGGCATTCTATCCAATATTTTCCCATATCTCAAAGGGATCTAGTGAACCACCTGTGCAATCCAAAGTTTGGAAATATAGAGTCCATAAACAACTAGATCTAGTGAGCCATCAATACAACCCAATGTTTAGAAATAAATAGTCCATAAACAACTGGATCTCATGCTCCACTTCTCTCTTGGTCGGTATCCATTTAGTCCCTTGGAGCACACCTCTATATTATTGTAGCAACTCTTCTAGTTGTTGTTTCTATTTCTTAGTGCACCCCTTCAAGGATGACCTAGCTCTCATATACTCCCATACATATGTATTTTCTCTTAAAAACAACCAAAACATACTTCTAGCTAGAATCAATCAACGTTTTTACCTTGGTTGGCACTTACTGGCGATATATTTGACTTACCCTTAAACACATTGATGATGAAGGATTTTCTATCCTTGATGAGGTAGTACTGGTTGGCTCTTTACATGAATATTACATCCCGCATGTACATATAGGGACACACAAACACAAACCCATGTACATTAATTAGAATAAAATCCAACTATACTTCATCAATAAAATCATCATCAATAACAAATTTGATCTTGTACTATTTTTTAATCTTTATCTACGCCTCCTTGTTAACCCAACCAAATGGGAATGGGCTAGGATGGTCTTGAGTATCTAATGCCAGTTTGTTGACCATACCTACTGCTATGACATTTTCTTGTCATCTTGAGTGGAAAAGAGCATCAATTTTCATGTTCTTCACCTGTATTTTTATATGGAAAATTCTAGTCATTTCCCTCTCTTCCTATTACTAAAGGCTACTCAAATTCACCCTCTTTTTAATTTATGTATAAACAATCTTCTCATTTTCATTTAAGCTACTTTCAATTTGATTACTCAAATATGTGGCTATGATATTTTGCTTCTTAGCATATGTTTTTCTATTCTTCACATTAAGCTTTGGATGCAACTTCCAACACTTCTCCTTTGTATGACCATCAATATTTTTGTGGTTGCATTAGTTGCTAGGATCTTTGCACTTGTGTGTTATGGATGCTATGTTTTTGTATTTTCCCACTTTCCACTTCCTCTTCCCTTGCTTGGAATCTTCTTGGTTCTCCTTCTGCTTTGAATCACCTGATTTCTGTCTCTTCTAGCTTATGTTCTCTAGGTACTGTTCCTATACATAAGCCTCATCCACCATTCTAGGTTTGAACAACATCACTTGTTTCTGCAAATGGATATGTAAAACCCAAAAATACTTAAGGAGTATGTATGGGTTATTTTGGGAGATACCCAACATATTATCATCTTCCTAAATTTTGTGGTGTACTCTCATATTCTCTACCTCTATCTCTACTTGACATAATTCCATTAGATATACGAGTCCTCTACATACCTGATACTTGTCCTATTAGGGTAGAATTACGAATTTACGAGTGTTTTTAAACCCCCCACTTAGTCACTGGAGGATATCCCTCTGGTCTCAGGATTTCCATGTGTCTTTCCCATTAGTTCAAGGTATGGTCCTCTAATTTTAGGCATTTCAATGAATTTCTTTTGCTCTTCTTCTTTGTGAAAAACTCTAAAATAAACCTCTAATTGTTGCAACCAATTATTTAACTTCAAAAAATCAACCTTTTGTTTATATGAATTGATGTCAATTTTCGCTTCCATATTGAACTGGGTTGTTCCTTTTTAGGTTCCTTCTTAGACCCCCTCTCTAGTTCTCCATTATCCCCTTGTTTCCCCTCTAATCTAACATCTAAGTTGGAACCTCCATCTTTTCTGATTCCCAAATTGTTTACTAGAGCTACAATATGAAGATTGATGCTAGAATGGATATTTGTGATCTATTATTCTAGTCTTAATAACCTTTCATCTTCTTCATGTTGAGGATTATTAATAGATTCTTTGACCATGGTTCGGATTTTATGACTTTTTGCTTAAGTTGATATAAATATCCTACAACCTCGCACAAAATACCTAAAGAAGCCTACTTTGATACCAATATGATATGTAAACAACCATGGATATTCCATTAGTGATATGGACTAGATAATTATGTATTTTTTCATCCATATTGATGCTTTTAGAGTGGCAAGAGTGGAGGAATAAGCTCACATGACCATTTTTATTGGCGGGATCTAGTTTGGGAAATTGGGGTCTAAAACCTTTTAGGAGAATGTTGAGGAACCAAAATGTGTTTCTTGGGGGTAAAATTTTATACTTTAGTGCCACACCTTGTTGTCCTATTCTATACACAAATACCTTTCCCGTGGCACAAGAATCACCTCACTTAGAATTTGTATGCAAAAGTTATGCCAATTGGAAGTTGATCTTCCTCTTTTGCCCACCATAATTCAAGAGGATGCCATGTAAGCTCGACTAATGGAAAAGGGACTATCCATGTGATAATGATGAATAATAATCTAGAAAAATTAATATTGTAACTTTATTTAAGAGTTGAAGGAGTCAAATATAACCACTAGTAGGCTATTGGGTTGTGTTATAACTGGGCCACTAGGAAGAAGAGGGAATATTCCATTCTTTTTTAGTGCATTTTGTTCCATAAATGAGCATCGTGGATAAGAGGGATAGGCAGAGAGAACATAAAGATGATTTGTGCAATGTAGTAGCCTACGATCCATATGTCTTACTTGATTATGATTGTAGCCATTTTCTATTCAGACAAAGAGAGCATAGCAACCTCACATTCCAATTAGGTATTTTCCTAAAAGGGTGTTTCCTAGGATATATACTCTGTCAATTATGGACCGTGAGTTTTCTTTTTGATGTTATATATTTTTTTCATAATTATAATTTGTATTCATATGCTGGAATTATGGTGTTCATGTTGACAACTAGCTCATGTTGGAATTGATGTCAACCTATGTAGACTAGTTGATGTATTGATGTCATCCTTGTAGTATGGTTACAACTGGTTGTGTTAACTTTGGTTGGTTGTGTTGTAATTTGATTTCAACATGGTTTTGGAAATATGATTCATTGATACCACACTCATGATGATCAGATGATGGTAGTGATGTAGTATGTGTTTGATGGTTGTTCATGTACTAGTGTTGTTCATGACCTAGTGGAGGAACTCAAGTTTGACTTGTTGTAGTAGTGTATTGCCTTATGATGATGATACATGTCAATTCAGATGTGTTGTAGCTTGATAAGGTGCTTAATGAGAGTATAGGACTTTTTAGTAGTCAGGAAAACCCTTGTTTGTTGGAATTTAGGTCAACTTGGCAGTGACACTTGGGAGGCATGTTTTGCCTATTTGTAGTGGTGTCACAAGGCTTAATAGAGGTTTGGAGGCATGTACAAAGGATAAAGAAGGTGATCCAACATGTGGAAAAGGTTAAGAGATGAGGGTCTTATTTTTTACTTATGAACTTTCCTAACCATAGGGATGTAGGCTTTTGAATTTGGTTTGAAGGATCCAACCGAAATTTGGTAGTTTTGTGCGCGTTATTACAACTGAGATTTGCTAGTTCTGTGGGTGTAATTATAGATTTGAATGACATTTTCTCCACATTCACCGCGCACTTTAGAGTATTTCGAATTGTATATCCATATAAGTCTCTATATTAATTGGATAATGGTAAATTGGTTGATTAATTCCTCCAATGGGTGTGAACACGTTTAATGCATAAGTAGTGATGATTATGGTTGGATTTCATCAAATTTGTGCACACTTAATCCTAGGCCAAAAGTGACTTTCGCCCCCAATGTTTTATATTCTTCATTTTGGAGCTAGGTCATGGTTGGTTCAGTGTGGGGATGAGTTAGAGAAGGCTACATAGAGGAGGAATGCTTTAAACCAAGTTGTGAGAATTATTGCTTCAATGTATGAATTTTGATGGCAGTGGATGGAGCATATTGCTGAAGAAAATATATTAGTTTCCATAGAAATGTTGATGGAGTTGTAAAAAATATTATTTTTAGTATATCGAGCAAAGTTTTATAATAGAGATGAGACAGAGTGTTGAGTGTCTCATATTTATGTGACTGATCTATTTCTTTTGCAGAGCTACTAGTGTTTATGGCTGATGGTTTTTGTTGTTGTAGATATATTGAGGGTTTGATGTTATGGTTGAGTGTGAGTTGTGTTTTTACTGCTAGTTGGTTATGTTGCTATATATTTTATGGATGTATTGGAGCCTCTATTTTATTGGAGCCGATAACATGCTATTTGTGGTGATTTTTATTGTTTTGTTGATGGCGTCTTGCTGCTGGAGATTGTATTGTAGAGATGAATCTAGTTGAGCAGAGCGTCTTGGGATCTAGTATGAAAATATATGAAACAAGATCCGAATAGAGTAGAGGATTAGTGACTTCATGAGAGTGGAGAAATGATTCCATATCATTGGTCTAAGGAAAAATTTCTCCATTCAATTGGTTTTTTATAGTCCAATTGGAGTTGGGTGAGGATCATTGATTATGGTGGATTTCAACAGATGGTTGTACGTAGATCCATGTGAGAACATAGTCTTATGAGTTGATCAATAGAATCGAGTCTCCTAATTGATCGGTGTTGGCCAATAGTATATGAGTTCAAGCCGCCTTGCTGAGGGCATCAACAAATCTATGTAAAATGTATTTTTCTTGACATAATAGATATTTAGAGCAACGCAACAACAAGAAGAGTTGTTTCTTTCCTTGAGGGGTTTTCCACCAAATATATTGTGTTCTCATGTGTTGATGATTTGTGTGCGCATTGTTTATTTTTTATGTTGTTTCTTATGGTCTTTAGTTTCATCTCATATGGTGCACATGTTATGATTGGTTATTAGCTATTGGTTAATATATGCATGATTAAGTAGAGAATTTTAAATTGGTGAAGTTTGATAACAAGACACACTACTGATTCACACCCCCTCTTAGTAGTACTGAAGGTTTCCAACAATTGGTATTAGAGCCATGCTCTTGGATGTAGCTTGATCGTTGGAGAGTTGATATGGGGTTTGTTGGGAAAAAAACGTGATTTTTTTATGACTTCTCAAGGAATACTTGTGCTCAGTCCTGCAAATTTTAAGGTATGGCAAGAAAGTGTGAAATATAAATTATTTTCTTGTGGATCTAACTTATGGATATTGATTTGTGAAGGATATGATGACGATTCAACTTCATTAAAAGAAATGAAGAAAAATGCTCAAGAAAGGTGAATCATTCTTGACATCTCCATAATGTAGACTTAGAGAATGTTGGAGATTTAAAATTTTCCACAGAGGTTTGGGAAAAAATGCATATGTTATTTGGAGAATGTTGTAGCAACATTGATGGAGAGTTTGAGAAGAGTAGCAAAAAGAAGAAGAAGAAGAAGAGCTCTAAGAATAACAATGCTCCAGTTGAACCAATAGTACAAGAGGACAACAAATCTGAAGGTATAAGTCACATTGATTTACTTTCAAGTTATATTTTTAATAGCGGTGGTGATAACAATTCAGATCTGGAAAGTGAAGAAAATGATGATCATAGTTATATTCTTTTTAAGGATGAATATGAATATGCATTGGTTGTTGTTAAAGAATTTTCTAACGAAATTGGTAGACTAACCGATGCATGTAAGGAGCATGAGAAGAAATTTCCGATTTATGATGAAATGGAGAAAAATCTCAAGGAAGAGATCACTACCTCGAGGAAAAAGTTGGTAGAATAGAAGAAGTCAATTGCAACAAGAAAAAATATAGGAAGGATCATGTTGAAGCTCTTGAAGGTGGGATTGAAAAATTGAGGAATAAAATTGAAGAAAATGACCAACAGTTGGAGAAATTAAAGATCACCATAGATGTGAACAAATTTAGCAACAATTTTCAAAAGGGAGAGATAGGCTTGCATGCAGGGAAGAATAATAAAATGCAGAACCAAAGAATTGTGCAACAAAGAGTCTGACCAGCAATAACAATAAGAAAGGAGAGAGAAAACAAATCCACCAACAACAAAGAAGAAAACCAAAAGGAGCTTTCTAATCTAGAAGATCATTTTATCCTATGGTTGATGATAGCAGTTTTTAGAGGAGTAAAAAATCCTCTACCACCTTGATGGATGATATTGGGTGCTTCAATTGCCACAACCTTGAACATGTGGCTGCTACTTGAAAGTGGATAATGCATACATCTATGCCAAATTTTGATCAACCAAGTAAAGGACCCACTTTTAGGTATAAATTTCATTTAATGGTTATTATTTTTATTATAACCTGTTTGGCCATAAGGCCATTGATTGTAGATCTAGCATGAGGAGACGAAGACCCACCATGAGAGATGAAAGATCAGATCCTTTGGCTACATATCTTGGTCATATAGAGTGCCATGCATGTCACAATTTTGGACACATGACCAAGGATTGTAAGATTCTTATATCCTCGAGGCCTTCAATTCAAAAGCAACAGACAAAAGAAAATGCACAAGAAAGGAACCAACCAAGGAACACATGGAAGAAGAAGGAGGAGAAACTAGGAAGATGTGGCATTACACTTTTTTCACATGCTGAGGATGACATGTAGAATATTAATAGTGGATGCAAACACCATATGTCAGGAGATAGGATGCAATTTCACTTCCTAAAGAGAACCAAGATTGGTAGTGTTGTGTTTGAAGGTAATGAAACCGCAAGAGTGTTAGGAAGCGATAAAGCCAATCTTGGTGAAAAGAGGACCAATGCAAATATTGTGTCTCATTGAAGGCCTAAATAAAAATATTTTGAGTGTGAAAAAATGTTTCATGGAGGCAAGGAGGTGGTTTTCAACTCCAAAGGTTGCATCATATAGAAAGAAGGATCAAATGGAGTGATTTCCAATGGAGTCAAGACACCGGGTAATGTGTATGTATTGAAGGGAAGAGTGAGAGGAAGGAGGAGACCAAGGGGGTACTCTTTTTTATCATATTCAAAGTAGGAGCGATCAACCACTATTGTAGCCTAATCACTCTTGATAGATATAATTGATTGAAAATATATTTATGAGACTAGCATGGTCTCAGGGGGAGCATTGGCAACTTGAAGGGTACTAACAACAATGAGTTTAGGATCCAGTTAAACCATGCATTTTCAAACCAACAGGATCATTTTAGTCATGAGGTATATTATGCTCAGGGGGAGATATATTTTCAAGGCTTGTACTTGGTGTTTTATACTTATTTTCATATCTATTTACTGTTAATGAGTGGAAATGCATGTATATCATCCTTGTCGCAACTTTATTGATCATATTTCAACTAGCCTAGCATGAAGACATGTGGAAATGACATGTATACATGACATGAGAAATGGAAAAATCATGTATGAGATATTATATATTGTTTATTACAACCATATGCTTATCATTGATTCATCATTTTATGTTTTTAGAGGGCCCAATAATTAGTGGTTTGAGTCATTATGCTGATATGAAAGTTTTGGAAGAGTGTCATGGAGTCTTATTGCAGCCATATGTATGTGCTAATGTTGATATAACAATCATGATATGTCATGTATTTCTGTCATTGGTCCATAGGATATTATGATAGCAGTGATGTTTTTTTCCATGTAAAATGATCATGATGCTATGTACTTGTACTATATTTGTCATTGGTCATCTAGTCATGAGTCATGAAGTCATGTAATGGTCATGTATGAGGTCTCTTATGTCGTTGCTACAACCATGTAATTGTAATTTATATGTCATATAGTCATGGTCATGTGGAGTCTTGGTGCTTCTATCTTCTGCAAGGAAGCAAGGTTTTCAATAGAAGTGATTCATTGTAGGTTGGAGTTGATTTTGGAGATGACATATGCTGAAGGGGAACATTATATGTTCTTGTTTAATTTAGCCATCCATTGTTTGAATTATGGTTCACTTGGAGGAGTTCATGATGTACCTCATGCTATGATTTGATTGTTTGGCTTTGACCTCATTATATGAGCAGAGAGTTTGATGATAGCCATTGGTGTTGTTGATATGTGGTTGCTATGGAGAGTGTTGGTTAATGCCTAATGTGCATATTGTGTGATGTTTCTTATGGTTGTTGTTGCATATTGTTGTTGTTGCTAGAGGTGTTTGGTGTGTCATGCTGCTCTGATGTTGCTTGGTCCATATATTGCTTGCTGTTGATGTGGAGAGTATGGTCATTGGCTGATATACATCATTTTTCAGCCATGTAGAGATCAATTGCTCAAGTACTTGTGCTTGAGTTTCATTACCTTATCATATGGAGTTGACCCTTTTCCATTGATGTTAAAGGGGGAGTGATACAGGAGATTAGTTTAGAGATTGTGTGTGGTTTCCATCAATGCCAAAGGGGGATATTGTTGGCATTATGGTGTTCATGCTAGTAGCTAGCCTATGTTGGCATTTATGTAAACCCTATATAGACTAGATGGTGTATTGATGCCTTCCTTGTAGTACGGCTACAAATGATTGTGTTGACTTTGAGTTGGTTGTGTTAGCATTTGATGTCAAACTGGTGTTGTCCATATGATGGATTGATACCACACTCATGATGATCAGATGATGGCTGTGATTTAGTATGTGTTTGATGGTTGTTCATGTACTAGTGGTTTTCATGACCTAGTGCAGGAACTAGAGGTTCTTGTTGCAGTAGTGTATTAATTTATGATGATGATGCAGGTATGTTCATATGTGTTGCAGCTTGTGTAGGTGTTTGAGGAGAGTGTAGGACTTGTGGTAGTCAATCCAACCCTTATCTATTGGCCTTTAGGTCAACTTGTCAATGATACTTGGGAGACATGTTTTTCCTATTTTCAGTGGTGCCATAAGGATTAGTAGAGGTTTGGAGGCATGAACAGATGTTGGAGAAGGTGATCCAACATGTGCAGATGTTTAGAGATGAGGGTATTGTGTTTTTCCTGATGATTTTCCACAACTGTATGGATGAAATCTTGGGCACACGGTTGGAAGGCTCTAACCAAAATTCAGTAGTTTTTTGCGTGCAATTATAACCAAGATTTTCTAGGGTTATGGGTGCAAATATGGCTTTGAGCGAAATTTTCTCTGTATTCCTCATGTACTTTTGGAGTATTTCGACTTGTATATTCATAGAGGCTTCCATATTAATTGGATAATGTAAAAAATGCTTGAGTAAGTCCTCCAATGGGTGTGAACATCTTTAGTTCACAATTATAAATGATTATGGTTGGATTTCATCAACTTTGTGCACCCTTGGTCCCAGGAAAAAAGTGGATTTCACCCCTAATGTTTTATATTCTTCATTTTGGAGATGGGTCATGGTTGATTCAATGTGAGAGTGAGTTAGAGAAGGCTGCATAGACGAGGAACGATTCAAACCAATTTGTGAGAAGGATTTATTCAATGTATGAGTTTTAATGGAAGTGAATGGAGCAGATTGCTGAAGCAAACATATTAGTTGGCAAAGTAGAGTTGATGGAGCTATACAATAGATTGTTGTAGTATGTGGATCATCGTTTTATAGCAGAGATGAGACATAGTGTAGAGCGTCTCATATTTATGTGATTGATCCATTTTCTTTTGTAAAGCTGCTGGTGTTCATGGATGATTGTTTTTGTTGTTGTAGATATATTGAGGGTTTGATGTTATGGTTGAGTGCGAGTTGTGATTTTACTACTCGTTGGTTATGTTGTTGCAAATTTGATGGATGTATTGGAGCCACTATTTTGTTTGAGTTGAGAGCATGCTATTTGTGGTGATTTTGATTGTTTTTTTTATGGTGCCTTGCTGTTAGAGGCTGTATTGCAGAGATGAGTCTAGTTGAAAATAAGTCTTGGGATCTAGTATGAAAATATATTAAATGAGGTCCACATACAGTAGAGGAGAAATGAATTCATGAGAGTGGAGAAATGATTCCATAGAATTGGTGAAAGGAACAATTTATCCATCAAAGAAGTGTTGGATAGGCCAATTAAAGTTGGGAAAGTATCGTTGATTGTGGCGGATTTCAACGGATGGTTGTCTATAGATTCATGTGAGAACATAGTATTCTGAGTTGATTAGTAGAATCAAGTCTCTTAGATGATGGGTGTTGGCCAACAATATATGAGGTCAAGTCTCCTAGCTGATGGGAGTCAACAAATCTATGTAAAATATATTTTTCTTGACATAGTAGAGATTTAGAGTAGCGCAACAACAACAAGGGTCATTTTTTTCCCGAAGGGGTTTTCCACCATATATATTATGTTATCATGTGTTGATGGTTTGTGTGTGCATTTTTTATTGTTTATGTTGCTTCTTATGGTCTTTAGTTTTTTCTCATATGGTGCACATGTTATGAATTTTTATTAACTGCTAATTAATATATGTATGATTCAGTAGAGAAGTTTAAATTGGTGAAAATTGATACAAGACACACTATTGATTCATCCACCCCTGTCAAGAGTGCTCAAGGTTTCTAAAAAAATACATGACAAACAATAATTTACAAATCCAAAAATCTAAAGAGAAATAAACCCTCATAATATAGATTTTGGATTTTAAATTATAAATTTTATCATATATATTGTGATAAACTGTCCAATGAAATATCCATGATAGTTTATGGATCACATTGGGGTTTCATTGTATATGTTGAGGTGATTTACAAGGGATCTAATACTAAGCCAAAAGTCATAAAACCTTAGTCATAGCTAAAAAATTCACAAATAACCGTCTTGATCCTACATAGTAGAGGTTTTTGTGGTTTGAAGTGAAAGTTAAAGAGATAAGTTGTAATGTGAATCTCCTCATGGAAGTCATCACCAATAAGCTAAAGTTATTCATAGAGGTTGTGGGTTCTAATGTAGAGGTCTGATTAGAGGGCAGATCAAGAGATAGGGAAGAAACATAAAAGAAGCCAAAGAAAGAACCTGAAAAACGTCAAGCCAATTCAAGTGCCATGAACCATTCATAGTCCTTGTTCAAAATGGAAGTGAAGGTCAATATCAAGCCATATAAAGGTGAGATCAATGGTTTGTATCTAAACCATTGGTTGTAACAATTATAAGTTTATTTTAGTGTTCATTATATAGAGGAAGATTAAAATATTCAATTTGTGTGAATGAAATTATAGAGCCATGTCCTGACCTGGTGTGAAATACACGTAGAGACCTTGAGGTTGGAGGGACATCCTCTATTGACTAAGTGGGGGGACTCTAAAACCCTCATAAAATATCAAGTTTACCTTATTAGGTATGTAGAAGACCAGTGGATCCAGTGGCACTACTTTAGTAAGAAGTAAGGGAAGAGTGTATAAGAGTACACCACATAATTTAGAAAGATGGCCATAATGTTGGGTATCTCCCAAAAGAATCTAGATGTACTCCTTAAGTATATAGGGGGTATACAAATCCATCTATAGAAGAAAGTGACTTTTTTCAAGCCTAGATAAGTGGATGGGGCTTGTTTACAAGCACAATATATGGAGAACATAGGTTGGAAGAAAGGACGACTAAGTGGCTTGAAGCAAAAGGAGCACCAAGACACTTCTAAGGAGGGAAGGAAGAAGTAGTAAGTGGGAAAGATAAATGGAATATGACCACAACACATCAATGAAAATACATTATCAACCATAGAAACATTGACATATATATAGAGGAGAAGTGACGAAAGTTGCATCTAGAGCTTAACCCAAGGAACACAAAGAAAGACAACTATAAGAACAATGTCATGGCCACTAATTTTAGAATCTCGGTCGAAAAAAGCATGGATATGGATAAGAATATGTTTGTAAATTAGTGTAGAAGAAGGTGAGTTTGAGTAGCCTTCAATAACATGAAGAAAACAAAAAGACAAGGATGTTCCATATAAAGATATAGGTTCAAAAGACAAATATTGATGTTATGTTTGACTCCGGATCATAGGAAAATCTCATTATAGCAGAGCTAGTCAACAAATTGGGATTGGAATTGCATGGCATCCTAAGGCCATATCCATTGGGATAGGTAAATAAGGATGCATAAATAAATGTAACAAAATAGGTGCAAAATCAGATTTACTATCTGTGCTGATTTTATTGATGAAGTCGAACTAGATGTAGTTCCCCTTGACCTATAAGGGGTGGTGTTTAGAATTCCCTATATGTACATGTAGGATGAAATATTAATGCAAATATACAACCAATACCTCCCCATGAAGGATGGAAAATCCTTCATCATCAACATGCACAAAGGTAAGCCAAAAATTTCACTAGTAATTTCCAACCAAGCCGATAAACTAATCAGTTCAATCAAAAAGTATGTTTTAATTTTTTTAAGAGAAAATGAATTTGTATAAACCTTAGTAAGAGAAAAGGCATCCCTAGAGGGGTGTACTAAAAAACATAACTACAACTGGAAGAGTTTATATAGGCATGCATGGAAGTGTTCTAGGAGCCTAAAGGGCTACCACCCAATAGGGAAGTGAAGCACGAGATCCAACTCTTTCCAGATTCCCCATTGCCAAACATTGGGAAGTATATGTAGTCTATTACATAATCAAGTGAGCTGAAGAAATAGTTGAATTAACTACTAGAACATGGTTTCATTCCACCAAGCCCATCACCATGAGGGTCACCCATCATCATTGTGCCAAAGAAGGATGGGACTTGGAGCATTTGTATAGATTACAAGGTGTTGAACAAAATTACTCTTAAGAACATGTACCCCTTGTATAGAATAGATGATTTGTTGGATCAATTGTAGCAAGAAAAATAATTCACTAAACTAGATGTAAATTTTGGATATCACCAGGTTTAAGTTAGAGAAGAAGATACCTAGAAGACCATATTCAAAACTAGGAAATTTTTGTATGAGTGGTTAGTCATGCCATTTGGATTCTGCAATGCACCAACTACATTTATGAGGTTATTAAATGATTTATTTCACTCTTTTATATATTCATTTTTTATTTTCTATTTGGATGATATACTAGTATACAATTCTACTACCTAGGAGGAGCACATCTCATAGTTGACACAAGTGTTGGAGACATTAAAGAATAATCAACTGGTAGTAGATCTCAAGAAGTGTGATTTTTCACAACAATATTTGGTGTATATAGGGTATGTGATAAGTGGAAAAGAGCTTAAAATAAATCCTTCCAAGATGGATTCCATCATGAAATGGTCAGTTCCTTCTAATTTTTTTGAGGTTAGGAATTTTGTTGTGGAAGAATAGTACCTAAGGAAATTCATAGCCTCATTTTCAGTGGTAGAAACACCACTCCAAGACATAAAAAAAAAAGTGGCAAGATTTTATAGTGGGTAAAGGGTCAATAAAGGTTCTTTGAAGAACTAAAGAGGAATATAATTCAAGCACAAGTTTTGACATTACCGAACTTGCAGTAGTCCTATGAAGTGGAGATAGATGCCAGTGGGTAGGCTATGGGAGTAGTGTTTATGTAGGGAGGAAGTCCTGTATCCTACAATTTCAAAGTATTTCATGGAGTAGTTATTAACTACCATACCTACAATAAAGAGCTGTATGCCTTGATGCAAGATCAACAACCACTACAATACCTAAAAGCCCAAAGCAAGCAATAATAGTCTAGGAATTACAAGTGGATGTGGGTTTTAGAATAATTTCATTTAGTGATTAAGTATAAGAATGGTAGCACAAAAAACTTGGCATACATACTGTCTAGGCCACCCACAATAAATATCAAAACTTTGGGAACTATAATGCACATGGATCCATTCACTCATGATGCATAAAAAGATAAATATTTAGGGGATGAAGACTTCAAGGAGGTATTTAAGTAGTTGTTGAGCCAGAGTCATGTGTACGATGGTGACAACACAATTGATTACCATCTCTAGGACAAGTTACTCTATAGGAAAGATAAGTTATATGTTCCTAAAGGTGAGCGGTTGCAGTTGATTAGAGATGATCGCACCTCCAAGGTTGCACGACACTTTTCTATGGGAAACATAATTTCCAACTTGTAGAGGTATGTGTATTGGCCCAAGATGTGAGAAAAGGTAGCTAGGTTCATAAAAGGATGCACACTTTGTTGTACCAACAATCCTAGTAACATGAAATAGGGTCTATATTATCCCTTATCAATACCAACTCATCCTCGGGAAACCATTTCCTTGGAATTTTTAGGAGGTTTACCAACAACCAAGAAGGGGCATGAATACTTTTTCATGTTAGTTAACATGGCCAACAAGGTGTGCGTTATAATGTCTTGTAAAAGGAGAATTAGTGGGAAAGAAACAACACCTTGTTCTTTGGACATTTCAGATAGGGACACAAGATTTCTTAGTGCATTATAGATTACATTGTACGAGAAGATGGACATGAAATTAAAGAGGTATACAACATTCCATCCATAGACAAAAGTATTCAATAAGAATTTGGTGTATATTTTGAGGGATTACAATTAGAAGCATCTAAAGACCTAGGATGAAAATCTGGTATATATAGAACACTCTAGTTAACTATGTGTTATCTTCTTTGGACAAACTATATGCACCAGGAACAATGGAGGGTTGTTCAACCTCCCTTTGTTAGGGGATATGTAGAGGGACAAGGGCCCCCATGCATGAGGTTTAGGGTAGCACCTCGAAATGATTTTTTTGGGAGTTTTTCATTAGGGGAATTTCGAGGACTAAAATGGGCATCCCGAGGAAATTATAAAATAATAGTGTAAATAATAAAATAATATTAGATTATATCATCAAATTTTGGACGGAAAAAAGAGAAAACTATTTTTTCAACCTGTATTTTCAACTTATCTCCCTATGTGTTTGCTAAAATTTTGAGTGGAAACACTCGTTGGATGCAAAATTTGATTCTTCATCCAAGGAGTACCCATGTTTCATATTTTTGATGGACCCTACTACACGAAAAATGAGAAATACATGAAAAATGTGATTGCAATAACATGTTTTCATGTATTTCTCATTTTTCATGTAGTAGGGCCCATTAAAAGAATGCAACATGGGTACTCCTTGGACGAGGAATCAAATTTTGCATCCAATGATTACTGTCACTTGAAATTTGAGTAAAACCTTAGGGAGATAAGTTGAAAATAAGAGTTGAAAATGTGGTTTTATTATTTTTTAATCTTTTTACTTTTTTACTCCAAAAATGGTGAATCATCCTCCATGGTTGACATCATCATCTTGAATCCTATTGGTTCTTATAAAGTTTATTTTGGTTGTACATTTTTCTTAGGAGGCCTATTCTAGACCTCAAGATTTCCCTAATGTGCATTCATTTTTTTGGTGTTTTTTGGTCCATGATTTTGATAAATGTAGTTTTGTGGCACATGGTGGTTTTTCCCATGGTTTTGTAGTTTTGGTTATAGAACTACAATTCAATTGGCGGTTCATATTTTGTAGGGTGCATATTATATTGTAATATGTTATGCAAAAAAAATGATTTTTTTTTTTGGTTTTCCTAGTTTTAGGTTTCCAAGCTAGAATCTCTGTGTAAATTTGTGTGTGTGCCATTGTAGCTTTTCTATTTTTATTAAGTATTTTTTTGCAACAATTAATTATACATGGTTAAAACTTCCATTTGGTATTAGAGAAATTTTTTCTTGAAGGATATGCCTTTGTAGCTAAGTGTTTTTTCTTGGGCTTGTGGTAGACCTTGTTACAGTGGGATATTTTAGGGAGTGATTATTGTGGTGAAAATAAATGACAAGTAGTTAAAAAATAGAGATCGACAAATTTAATGGGATGTTTTTGAGCTATGGAAGCTTAAAATGGAAGAATTTTTGTTGGGTAGATGTTATAGGCCATTTTTTCACATCTAGTCAATAGGCCTTCAAACATGATCATTCACATCCTTTGAACACTTTGTCATCGTCCCTACACAAAGCCCTAAGTATGCCTGTCTCATATCCCTGAGTTTCTGCCTGAAAATGCCTTATTTCAGTAATTTTTAGGTCCAATACAACATGGCCCCTCACTGGCCAACGTTGAGTAACATGCTGTCCTACTGTGGGCATGCATTGATCACCAACAAGTTGCTTAGTCTTGGGGGTGTGCTGATTCTAGAAATTTAGGAAAGCAAAAAAGAATCCTGAAGCTTCCTCTTCTAGAAGCTTCTAGGATTTTTTGTAACTATTTACCTCAGATAAAAGTCTTGAATCTTATCCTATCCTACCTTGGAGTTTTCATCCCTTATCCATTAAGCTCATCCTCCCATCAAGAGTGGATCTTAAGCCTAGTTTGGTAAAAGGATAAGAATTCATGAACTACCTCGCTCATCTATATATTTATGACCATCCATAGGCAAGGGGTTAGTTTTTTGAGATTGATTATACCCTTACGATGTTGCTGTGAGAGACATTATTTCATGCACTAGGGTGATTAGAGGTGCACTTTGTGGCAAGGAAAGGACAAGTCAAATTGGAGGATCTCTTCTACAATATCAACACCTATTTTTGGTTGTAACTCCATTTCTATTAATGCAAAGAGTTGTTCGTTTTCCTATATATGATGTTATGATTTCATGTATTTGAATATGATGTTATTATATTGAATAAAGTGATTAGATGATGCTACATAGATCCCGTAGATCATTGGCTCGTGTTTTCTGATTGTGCAGGTTCTAATTATAGCGATTAGAGCTAGGATTTGAGCATACAAGCCACGGAAGGAGAAAATCATATATTGGATTACACGTAGGCTTCATCCTGTTATCTATTTACTTTAAGGAAAACATTAGCTTCTTTGCCTTTCTATTGTTCTAGATAAGCCCACCAGGCCTAGGGAATATACCTGAGTTTGCAATTGTAGATTCCGTATAATAATAGAGATTAGTGAATTAATGTGGATTGAGGTACTGTACCAACAAGGATGTCAACATAAGATTGGAAAAAGTTGGATCAAAAGGCAAAGAGAGCAAGAGGATTGTGTCTCTTAGATTCAGTATTACTGAATGTGTTAGGGGAAGCTACGAAAAATTATTTGTGGTACAAGTTGAGGAATTTGTATTAATCTAATTCCCTGATGAATAAATTATTCCTCCAAAAGAAGTTGTCTAACTTGAGGATGAAGGATGGAGACTTGATGACAGAGTATCTGAATTCCTTCAATAATGTAGTGAGTTAATTGTTATTTATTGATATTAATATTTCTGATGAGGATAAGTGCATTAATACATTATGTTCTCTTCAAGACTCATGGGATAATTTGGTTGCTACCATAGGTCATAATGAAACTACCTTAAAATTCATGAAATACTCTCATCCTTGTTGTCAAAGGAGATGAGATAGAAAAACATGGAGAGCTAGAAGGAATATTCCTTGTTTGTAATAGGATTTCCCCAAAACGAAAATAGAAATATGTCCTCAAGTGGGAAGTCTAAATCTAGAGGAAGATTGAAATCTCCAAGAAATTTCGTGAAGGTATGTTGGAAATGTGGAAAAGAAGGGCATTACAACAAACTCTATAGAACCAAAATTGCAAAGAAAGGGGAGGGATCGAAAGATGCTCCTTTTGTAGAAGAAAAACCTCCTTAGATAAAGGAGGGGATATGTTCTTGGCTTCTTGAAGTACACATGTAGATAATGAGGCATGGCTGATCGACTCAAGAACATCTTTTCATATGAATCCTCACAAGGAGTGGTAATGCAAGTATGCAAGATTAAAAAATGGTGATGTTTTCTTAGGAGACAATTCAAGAGCCAACATAATGGGATGAGGAAAAGTTAAGTTGAAGCTCATTAATGTATTATGACACTCCCTAATGTTATGCACATCCAAAGATTAGCCAAAAATTTCATGTTTGTAACTAAGATGAGTGACGTAAGTGTAAAAACAATGTTTGGAAAGGACACTTATAGGATGGTTCAAGGAGAAATGGTATTATATAGGTGGGTTTAGATTGGAACTCTATATAAGTTGTTGAGAAGCACTGATAGTTATTTGTGCAATAGTTCCATTATTCCTGAGAGTGGAGCAGAAGAAGAAAAAAATCTTACAACTTTAGGAGAAAAAACTATGTTGTGGCATTAAATATTGGGACACATGAGAGAGAAGGGTATTCATGTATTACATGGCAATGATATGGTAGAAGGCACATATAATTTCTCTATATATTTTTTTATTTATGTGAACATTGTTTATATAGGAAGTAGAATTGGGTGAGGTGCCTTTGATGTTAAGAGGGAAGAGGGAATACTATAACTAGTTTAGAGTGATGTGTTTGGACTTGTGGAATTTCCATCACTAGGAAATTTTTTGTGCCACATCTAATTTATTGATGATTTCTTAAGGAATACATGTATATAGTTCTTTAGGAAGAAATTTGAACCCTTCGAAAAATTTAAATAATTTAAGGCTCTAGTGGAGAATCAAAAGAAGAAGAAAATAAAGGTGTTGAAAATGGATAATGGTGGAGAGTTTTTTAGGAAGGAATTTTATTTTTTTTTATAAAAAGTGTGGTATAACACGAAAATAAATTATCCCATACACAACTCAATAAAATGGAGTTGTAGAAAGGATGAATAGGAGAGTGATGGAGAAAGAATGGAGTATGCTCAGTGGTATTGGGTTAGGACAATAATTTTTGGTAGGGGGATTGGATAGTACATGTTACTTGGTAAATATATCACCCTCATCAAAGTTGGATGATAAGACTCCACATGAGTTATGAACTAGTAAGAAACCCTCTCTTGCACATCTTAGGATATTTGGCTATGATACATATGTACATGCTCCAAACGAAAACATAGCTAAGTTGGATAGAAAATATGAAAGGTTCATATTTAGTAGTTATAAAGATGGCTTAAAAAGTTACAAGATTTGGAACCTATAAAAATGAAGGTTGTGTCAAGTCGAGACATGGTATTTAGAGAAGTGAAAGATGTTATGAAACATGAATTCCTACCAAGGGGGAAAGAACCAGAGAAGACAAAGTTTGAACTAAAGGAAGATGATTCAAACTCTATAGAAGAATACGAATAAGATGAAGAAGAACCACATAATCAGATTTTGAAGAGATCAACTTAGGAAAGAAGGAAACTATAAAGCTGTACTCTAATTGATTTATTTTAAATTTTTTCTTTATTTATTACTGATGATGATCCTATAACTATCAAGGAGGTAGTGATTTAGAAGGATGGAAAACTTTGGAAAAGGGCCATTGTTGAAGAAATTTTGGCCTTGGACAAGAACGAGGCTTGGGATATAGTGGAGTTGCTGGCTAAAAGAAAACCCATTGGAAGAAAATGAGTGTTTAAGAAGAAGTTGAATGCATAAGGCAATGTGGATAAATACAAAGCCTAATTAGTAGAAAAAGGTTATTCTTAGGGGTATGGAATTGATTTGGTGACATTTTTCTCTTGTTGCAACGTTAACATCTATTAGATTTGTTATATTCATTGCTATTTCTTTTGATATTTAGGAGGAAAAAATGGATGTGAAGATAACATTCCTACATGGGGATATGGAAGAAGAGATCTATATGAAGCAACCAAAAGGATTTGCTGTAAAGGGTAAGAAAGAGTTGTTATTTTGGATGAAAAAATTCTTGTATGGGTTGAAACTCTCACCAAGGATGTGGTATCGAAAATTTGATACATAAATAGAGGGACTTGGATTCATAAGGACCGAAGTGGATCACTATATTTATTTAAAATTAGTTGTGATCATCTTGTTTATTTAGTCTTGTATGTAGATGATATGTTGTTAATTGGAAGTGATAGGAAAATTATCCACCGAGTGAAAATCCATTTGTATTCTAAATTTTATATGAAGGATCTTGGTGCTACAAAATTCATTATGGGCATGGAAATTAAAAGATATTGAGAAAAGAATAAACTCTAGTTAAATTAACGAATGTATATTGAGACAATATTGAGGTTTAATATGCAGGAAACTAAACCGGTGAAGATACCTATTTCTGTAGGTGCCAGTTATCGACATATCAGTGTCCCAAGACATAAGAGGAGGAAGAAGACATGTCCCATGTTCCATATGCTAGTGCATTTGAAATTTTTATATATGAAATAGTTTCTACAAAAACAAATATTTCACATGCAGTGGGAGTATTGAGCTAGTATGTACCAAAATCAGGGAAGGAGCATTGGACAACGGTAAAGAGGGTTTTTAGGTATCTTTGTTGCACTACTGGTTATGGATTGTGCTACCAAGGAAGACTAGGACTCGACAGAGTGTTGGACACACATGGATTTGTTGATGTGCACTTGCCTGGTGATTTGGATTTTACTGAGGAGAATTTCTTATCTAGATTTGGTTTCCCAACTCAAATGTCACTGATAATGCACCACATTTTTCTAGTGTTAAAATGATTGACTTTTGCCAGAAATATCAGATTCTATTACATCATTCAACTCCATACTACCCTCAAGGTAATGGCCTTTGCAGAGTCACCAAACAAAAGTCTGGTAAAGTTAATAAAAAAGACTCTAGCTGATCATAAGAAGAGTTGGGATTCACACTTGATTTATGCAGTATGGGCAAACATAATTACTCCAAAGAGATCAATTGGAAAATCTCCATTTCAATTAGTCTATGGGAAAGATCCAATCTTCCCTTCCAATTTGGCCTTCCCTATTTTAAAATTCTTGCAGGATTCAATAGATGAACCTGATAATTTTTCAAGACGAATAAATCAGATTATTGAACTTAGTGAAAATAGAGATGAAGTTCAACACAAATTGAAGAAATATCAGAATAAGATGAAGGCCCTGTTTCACAGAAGAGCCAAGGAAAGGGACTTTAAGGAGGTGATCTAGTTCTAAGATGGGATGCCAGGAGAGAAGAGAAAGGAAAGCATGGAAAATTTGACAATCTATGGTTTGGACCTTTAGCAATTGCTGAAGTGAAGGGTAACAACACTTCTGTGCTGCAGAATATTTAGGGGCTT
>APFE030539634.1:0-12469 GCA_000404065.3 Pinus taeda | reverse complement strand
CATTTAGTACTAAGAAGTTGAAATAGTTTTCATTGTAAATACTTCGGTGTTCTTTTACTTTTCAAGATGTCAGTGTGATTTTTTACAACAAGGACTCCATAGCCCGAGGAGAAGGCACATGGATCTGCAGGTTCTCTGCATTATACAGGAGAAAGCAGTCCCCAGATGGAGCCAATGTTGTAGCATTTTTTTGGTTTTGATAAGATAAAAATTATTTTGAAAAAATGTTAAGTTAGGATATGGACATAATAATATTGAATAAAATGTTTTTGAAAATATCTTGATGATTATTTCCATATCAAAGAAAATGTTAGGTTAGATGCCCTAAAAAATCAAGGCAAAAAAGAAAATGTTAGGTTAGATGCCCTAAAAAATCAAGGCAAAAAAGAAAATGTTAGGTTAGAAAGAAAATAAAACAAATAAACTTTGAAAGTGTGCAAGTCTAAATGCCACTATTATTTTTCTGCAAAATAATGGTTGTGTGCAACTTGTCATAAATGCCACAACCCATGACAGTCAAATAGTTTAATCTTGACTGCTTCATGCTTTAATTTTGATGTTATAATTAGAGAATAAAGATCTAGAAAAACTGTTTAATCTTGGCCGATCAGTGGTTACATAGAGAATAATAAGATGCTTATGAGTTTAATCTGAGCCCTTGGATGTTATAAGGTTAGAACTAGATAGTTTTCTTTTTAAAGATAAAAAGAAAGGAAAAGGGTTTTCTTGCTTAAATGAACCCATTAAGTCAAGAAAAAATGATAAGATAAGCAAAGGGTAAGTAGAAGAAAGGTTGCAAAAGTATGATGATTGATTGGACAAAATGCACATTTATCATGTTTTACTATATGTTTCTATGTCCATGAGACAATTACACAAAGCAAATGAAGGTCTACAAGATCAATTAATTAACTTCCCTCAGCCTCATTCATACGTATAGTTACTAATTTCCGCTTCCCACCTTCATACAATTCATATTCATTCATTTTCCATTAAAAACCCCTTTTACTAAGGTTAAAATCCTTTTTACCTAGGAAAAGTGAAAACCCCATGCTAAATCCCCTTTTACCCAAAAAACCCAAAAAACCCACAAAAATATGTTTAGCCTAAATATTGATGTATATATGTGAAAAGAAAATAACTCATAAAAGCATTATACTTAGTGTATTTTCCCTTTCCGCTCATATTTCATATTAACGCTAACTTAACGTATTAAACCCCTAAAAGTCCTTTCCCGTATATATTAACTCTTTTTATTAAAATATCCCAAAACCATAAGTTTTATTATAAAACTATGTATTCCATAAAATATCGCATATCGACGGATCGCGAATCTTTCAACGGGCTACACTATCCTCCGCATTGTGATATGTGATGCACGATGGACCTAGACCTGATGCATAATCTATTATATTATATATAATTATATATAGATATATATAATATATATATATTTATATATATATATATATATATATAATATATATATGTATTCCATAAAATATCGCTATCGACGGTCACAAACCTTTCAATGGCTACACTATCCTCACTTGTGATATGTGATGCACGATGATCCTACTGGCATTATAATATATATATATATATATATATTATATATCATAATTCATTGCCATTTCGCATCCGCCCCTCATCACAAGTCCCAACTGAAACAATAACCCTCCACTGTTGCGATCTCCGATATGCGATAGGAACCCATACCTGATCGCACTATTATCTATGATCTATTTTCCACATCACGTCCGGCCCCTATCACATTCCTTACGATGGGCCTTCCTTCGCTAAATTGTGATTGCGATAAGCGATGAACCCGAACCTGATGTCATTTATCCGTCTGAATTCATATTATTTCAAGTCCGCCATACTGTATTTTGCAAAGGATTTATTTGTTAAATTGTTTTTATGATTTAAATGAAGAACCAACCTAAACCTTTGTTTAACCATAAAACCCCGCTAATCTTAGTCTTTAACCCATAATAAAGCCCATACTGCCATAATTAATCGTTGGGCCCCTTCGCGCTTCTTTTTCGCTCCACCACTGTTCAGTCTAAGGCATTCAAATCCAACGACCCTAGGCGATTTCCGGTTGTCTCTTTGTCTGAGTATTACCACTTGAAAAGCGGTATTCCACTGACCTCCCCTTGCTACGTGTCAGGTTTAGAATGTATTAGGTGACCCCTCCCAAAACTGCCCGTGCCTCATAAGCGATGCGATGAAAACCAAAACCACCTCCCGCATAATGACAAAATGACCACTGTTCACTTTGCACAATATTTCAAAAAGAAAGTTGTTTTTCCATTTAAATGCAAAAATCACCATTTTGGCTTTGTTTCACCCGTTTACATAGTGAAGCTTCCATAAGCCTTTGCCTCCAATAAAACCATTGTTTTACCTTCCGATACACTCTGGAATCCTTCCAATATCCTTTCGAGCTCAATAAAGCCATTGATGTCTTTCTCTGTCACCTATGTTTTCTTAATAATTTTTGTGTTTTGTAGGCAAAAACTCATGTTCCAGGTTTACAAAGAAAAAATCTTGCATACAATTTGAAGACAAATACGAAGATCTAATTGTTGGAAAACACAGTAAAAACCTGAAATGCACAGTAAAGGTAAAAAGGAACACAATAAAGGTTACTCAACAGGGTCAAAGGATATTCAGAGAGTTTAAAGAGTATCAGATGAAAGATCAAATGAAGGAATCAACCAACGTAAAGGATACAAACAATCAAGCAGCTTAAAGGGTAAAATATCAAACAACAAATCCAACACAACTTGCATAAAAGGGACAGCAAGAAGCAGTTCAATAGCTGCCCCTTCCTTCTTGCATGAAGATATTTCCTTTCCTAGAATAAATCTTAATCAATTTTAAGATATTTTCTTAGTTTCTTTATTGTGTAAATAACTCTCTTCTTGAGTTGTTAAGGGTTCATTATTCATTTCTTGTTAAGTCGTGTCTATTCATTTTACTTTGAACCTAGTTGCACCTTTGAAGGAAGCTTTTCTATGCACTTGATGTACTCAGTCTTTCTGGAACCTTAATACAAAGCAAAGGATTTTGAATTTGGTTTTACACAGTTTGTGTTATCCTGTAAGTTTTTCCAGCTATCAATCATTATGTTTTTCTTCATATGCTTATGACTTATAGAGATATCTAGGTAGGAATAATTGTGTCTCAATTTATTCATAAAAGCTCCTGAAGTGATCATCTATTAAGAGAATGGATTAATGAATTGTCTGTTTAGCTAATCCCTCTAATCAATAAATCATCAGTATCTGTTGTAAGCTTAAGTATACTACCTTGAATCTTTGGAACGTATTTTAGAAGGTTTTCATACTTATGATTGTTCTGTTTTACAATCTGGAAACTGTGACAATAATATTATTTTCTGTCTTCTTTTCACCACTATTTGATCTATATCACTGTGTAAAGCTTTATAGTAGCCCTTTGTTGAGATATTAATATTATCCAAAGGATTAAGTATTTCAATTCTACATCTATCTTCATTCATTGGTCCTCCAAAACTAAAGCCAAAAACCCCAAAACAATTATTTTAAATGCTTTGGCATTGGTAGCTGACCTACTACTATCTTAGAGGTACAACAGGGTAATTGCTCAAGCAACGAACTCAGCTTTAGAAGGTCGAACAAGTTTGGGTTCATGAATGTCTGGGTGCGCAACAACTCAGTTCTCAAATTTCCAAGTGTTGTTTTCTGGACAACCCTTTGTAATTGATAGCGCCTTTTGAATTTTAATTTGACTGGTGACCCCAAATTTGGTCCATTAATGCTCGATTGGCGATGGATTTTCAAGAATCTAGCTGATAAAGTCCACCTTAAATGCCTGTTACTTGCTACATTTGGTCTCAAACCAAGCATCCCATTGTGAATAGTGATTGTAACGGTCACTTTCTAGTTGACCCGCATGGCAGTGTGGCTTCCCTTTCATTGTCGCAGACCTTGTGACACTTTGCTAATGCACGTAGTCCTTGGGATAAGTAGTTTATAGTCTCGCGCCCCCTTTCAGCTGCCTGGAGCGCTAAGACTGTGCTTCTATTGGCTAGTTAGATGGCCAAGTCCACTATGTATGTCTTCAAATGATTGCCATTGACTTTTCCTGGGAATAGTTCTCCATTTAAATTTACCAACTACATCTCGCCACCATCTGTGATCTCCTTAATAACATACGGTCCCAGCCAATGTATTCTGAGCTTTGCTGGGAATTTATCGAACTTACTATCATATAACAACACCAAATCATTCACCCTGAAGGTGCGTAACTTAATATGTTGATTGTGCTAAGCCTTTTCGTGCTACTTTTGGACCTGCTAGTGAAATCCAGCCAAAAATTGTTCTTCCTCGAGCTCCTCCAATTACGCGAGCCTATCCTTGAGGGCTCCGCGATCCATCGTACATGTGAGCACTGTTATGCATAGACTAGGCATGATGTATTCAATAGGAATTACGGCTTCCACTCCATAGACAAGCCTAAAAGGTGTCTGTCCCATCAGTTTCTTGCATGTTGTCCTATAAGCCCATAATACTGCAGGTATTCGCAGGTCCCAATCACTTCGCTGCACGTTGCATACCTTATTCAACATGTTTCATACCTTGGTGAATGATTCTACACATAGAATCTTCTGCATGATTTCTCTTCCTGCATAATGCTTTCCCAACATTAAGAGCTATTTGCGAGCTCCTCCCCCCCCCGTAACACATGCTTATTGACCATGTATTTTAGTGTGGAGTACATGTGCATCTGCGCAGGTTGGGGCTTTTTCCATAGGCCTGCATCCTCCTGGCTAGATGCGCACGTGAATCAACCCATCCATTGTACTTGTCTATTAGGTGCACCCTAGGCTTCCCAAATCATGTGCGCATCATTCTCCTATATTCGCACTAATCGTCAAAGCTTCCTCCATTTAAAATTTATTCAAGAAGGTATCTACCTCACTTAAAATTTATTCAAGAAGGTATCTACCTCATTTAAAATTTAAAATTTATTCAAGAAGCTCACTTTGTCTATTCGGAACCTCCATTTAAAATTTATTCAAGAAGGTATCTACCTCACTTAGACCATAATAAGTAGGCAGATCTCTTACTTTTATCTATACGCAGCGCATCAACGTTGTCATGATATTACAATTCAGCATAGTTACTTTGTGTAATCTATTTTTCCATCACTCTATTTCCTCATCAGAATCCAAAGTACAGGAGCTCTCACGCTCCCATGAAATCTTCCCATCTGTAGTGAGATTTACCTAGCTTTTCTCTCACGTTTCTATCTTCTAGATGCAATCCAAATCATCATCACTTTCATAGATGCACACCGGATCCGTATAGCGCAATCCTTGAGCAAGGTCTAGGGGTATAATTATGCTTATTGATTTCTTCTCAAAAATCATCTTGCACTTCTTCAGATTAATTACCCCATTCATGTTAGTGGCCCAGTTAATTCCCAAGAGTGTGGGATAGGGATTGCTATCAATTCCCAAGAGTGTGGGATAGGGATTGCTATCATCAACAATCTCTATTACTTTAAAGTTATCCAATGTGCTCGCTCCCTCAATATCCACAGTTATTCCCTGCAATCGCCCCATGGGTATTATTTTCTGTTGGTTCGCCATTCTTAGCTGAATTGGAAATCACTGTAGTGCAAGTCTCCCCATTCCCTCCCATGTCTATTTTGGTAGAAGATTTACATCTGATCCTAAATCTAGGATGATTTTATCCATCTCATATTCTCTGATCTACACAGTAAGTCTCATTTATCTTCCAATCCTTTTTTTATGTTTTCCAATCTTCCTGACTACGCATGGTTCTCTTGGCGCATTCCTGACACATCTGTTAATGAGTTCTTGTAATCCTTTTATAGCATTACTGTTGCACAGTAACTTCATACATGTTTCCAGGAACATTGTGAGAATTGATGGGTCCATCTTCGGCTCCAGTTTATCTTTTCTTCCTGAAGTGGAGGCATCAGTGAATCTCTTCTTAGCTTCCATGAAGGTTTCCCAAGTGCGCTCCAAATCAAATTCCGCTTCTTTAACTGGAGCTTTGTGAACCAAAGTACTATCTTCTGGCTATTTGCCTTTGTCATCTCCCGTCACAATTCCACTTCGGAGCACAATGTTCACATTTGGATCTTCCTCGTGCAGCCCAAACCTCATGATTTGCAAGTTCTGAGTCGGGGGAGGTGGTAGCGCTCCTTTGTGGCGTATCCTAGCTATCAGTGTAGAACAATCTTTAGTATCATGATCAAACAAGGTGCAATAAAAACACGACGAGTGCGTTGGATTCGTGCAATCACGGGCATAATGTCCTAGCCCTTCACAATTGTAGCATATCAACTGTTCGTGACCTCTTCTAGGTCCTCCTCTGCGTTGGCCTCGTCCGTGCCCCTGAAATCCTATTCACGCCATTCCTGCAGTCGAGTCAAGGGACACGTTTCAGCCTAAACTCTATAGGTGGGAGTTCTATCCATTATTAACTCATAGCTTCTACAAGTGCGTTGATCGTGTCCCACTGACCTAAAAAAGTTGCAGAACAATTGTTGCGAATTTTGTGTATACTTATCTAACAAGTGACAATTGTCTGTGGCATGTTTTCCAGCTATTTGACAAATTGCGCACCACAAAGCAAGCACCGTGCTATTGTTGGAATGATGATACAGGTGTTGTACTTGATGGTAACTCACTTAGATGACAGATCATAGTGCATCAGGTAAATAACATAGAATTAATGATCAGAAAGAGTTATATGCAGGTTCATTTTGACAAAGGCACGTATACACACGGGTTAGTAGACCAAAATGCGTGTATAATGTACACACCCACTTTCACAGAAGGAAAGGCGCATACATGTTGGAAAACTAAGTTTTGGTCCATGATATATTGGACCATGGTATTTTGGTATTAGTCCATGCTATTTGGTCTGAGGTATTGACCCTAGGTATTGGGTCCAAGGTATCAGTCCTATGTGGTTTTGGACCATGGTATTCAGAGAGGCCTAAACCTATATAAGGAGAAGAAGATCATTAGGCCAAAGGGAAAAATGTGCAAGGATTGAATATCTGATGAAGTGTGAGACCCAATATGATGGTTATGGGTTTGTGATGCTTTGCTTGATCTGAACCAAGGATGCATTCATGTGGATGATGATGAATAATGGATCGGGATCTTAAGGCTTGGAATGTTTTATATTATGTGGTTTGATCATGGATAGACTAGATCTAGATTATTGACGCATGTTTATTCTATAAATATTATGATTTGGGTATGATTGATGTCTGGAATAACTGCAAAGTTATAAGTTAGTATTTACAGATCTGTATGCGGGTTCACTTTGGTAAAATTGCATATATATGTTGGTTGGGTTCAACAGAGTAGCATATACATCAAGAAATATGATATTTGAATTTGCAGGTGGTTCTAGTGGTTGTTGCAGAGTTCTGGGTTCTGCTCTATGTTCTGGTGACAGGTCTTTAGAGATTCAGTGTTGGGTGATTCAGAATTTAATGATTGGTTGATGCAATGGTTGTATTACAATGGTGATTGATTTTGAGCTTCAATGTTGTTGATGGGTCCAGTATGAAAATTGGATGAAACGTGGCCTTCATGTTATGGTGTTATGATCTAGATGTATCCAGACTGAAAATTTATGAAACATGGTCCCCGAAGGAAGAGTGAAGGTTGGAGCCTTTAGTAGGTTGGCACCTACGTACTAGTAAACATACCAGCCAATACAAGAGCCAGGGGGTTGGAGCTTCCTTCCAGTAGCACCTAGAAAATGAGAGAGGGTGGTAGCCATCTGTAGGCTAGCACCTACGTACTAGTAAATATATCAACTAGTACAATAGCCAGGGGATTGTAGCTCCCTTCTAGTAGCAGCTGGAGAATGAGAGAAGGTTGTAGCCTTCTGCAGGTGGGTTCCTGCGTACTAGTATGAGTCTGCACCAGTACAATATTTTAAACAGGTTTTTCTTATATTAAAGGAAGACAACAACAGGTGGTTTTTGTCCTGCATTGGGTTTCCACCTTATATCATTGTGTTCATGTGTTTTTCTTATATGTGATGATCTATTCTATTTTACTATGCATGTTTACTGTTTATATGGTTAATGAAGTTCTAAAGCACTGATTAAAGATCAACATATAATGGATTAACTAAATCATAAGTTTTCTGGATATACGCTAGTTGCATTAAACACAATTGCGTGTACACAAGGGTTCCCTTAACTGAAGTAGCGTATATGAATCAGAGTATGAAATGAAAAAGTTATATTGATTTGCTAATACTGATTCACCCCACCCTCTCAGTATTATTTCCAACAATTGGTATCAGAGCAGGTCCTTTGGTAGAAGCTTGATCGCTTGAAGGAGATCTGTAGAAAAATGGGAATGAAAGCACGTAAGAAGAAGAAGATAGCTCAAAGGAATAGTGACAACCTGCCACTAGGTGGAAGCAAGGATTCAGAGTCCGAATCACCTCAGATTGGAGATGAACAATAAAATGAAGCATCCGATAAAATGATATATCAACAAGATCTATTTAATAAAAGGGAGAGTGCCCTAAAAGAAGAAGTTATGAGTTTAAAAGCTCAACTGGAGTGTGCCTTTAGAGTACGTCAAATGTTGCAGGAGCGGAATGAAGAACAAGAAAATGAGATTCTCAAACTAAGGTAACAAGTGGAAGAAGGACGAAAGTCTGAAGAAATCTTGAAGAAGCAATATCTGGAAAAGGAGGAACAACATCAGGTTGAGGTAAATATCTTGAAAGGTAAATTAGAAGAAAAGGATAAAATTTTATGATTTCAAGACAATACTGAGATTTTGGATGATATTCTTAGTAGTCAAAGGTCGCCTGCTATCAAAACTGGTTTTTGTTTTTATTAATCTGTTGAAGGTGAATCTAGCTCACAAGATGAGGCAAGGAACTCTAATGCAAAATCTGAAATGTTCAACAAGGAGATGAGAGGTCAACCCCATCAACAACTAAGGAAAGATAGTATTCAAAGAAAATCCTTTACTCCTAATTGTGGAAGTGATAGATGGTTATTTCCTCCAATGAATAATGTTGCATGTTTTATATGTCATAACTTTGGGCATGTTGCAGCTAGATGTAGAAGTAGAATGGTTCAAGACCATCACACAGAAAGATCATCACGTTCCAGGTACTTTAAGGGATACTGTTTTTCTTGCAATATGTTTGGTCACAAATCCATTGACTGCTATAGAAGGAATATGAAACATATGAGATGTTATGCATGTAACAAGCTTGGACATATAGCAAAGGAATGTAGGAGAAGATTTTGGGCACCATACCAAAAGGAGAAAACATCATCACAGTCGAAGATATGGAAGAAAAGGGAAGTACAGTAAAACATATGTGGCATAGTAGAGTATACAGACATGACAGACTCAAAGGAAGCTGAACAATGTTCTAAATATCATACGAAAGTTTCATAAAGACAAGTTGCATGTATACGCGAGCTCGAAGCTACACAGTCGCGCATATGTTGGTTTGAGGAAAAGCAGCAGAAAAGATTCAGGAAAAGAAGTCTAATATGGTTCAGTCATGGTATATGTTGGTTAGCATAGGTTTAGGGGGAGCATATTCTTCGAATAATGCATTGTTGGTGTTAGTGTCAGTGCTTTCACACCACCATCAGTGATCAAATTTATCTTTTTCATTTCATATTAGGTGTCCCATTATGATGATCTTCACTCCATTAGGTCATGGATCAGCTGATGGTAGGGTTTCATTTCATTTGTCCCTCATGTTATATACTTGCTGGTCTATTTCACATACTTTTTTAGTCATTCATAGTCATTCTCGTTCACATCATTTATAAAAATCAGTATTAGACTTTAGTTTCACTAGGTCTTAGGGTTTTTCAGCATGATCATTCAAAAGAGTAATAAATGTCAGTAGACACATGAGGGGGCTAAATAAAGTTCATCAAATCATAAATTTCCTTTTTGTAAGCTAAATAAAGTTCTTTAAACTAAAAACTTGTTTTGAGGTAAAATAGAGAAATTTTATTTCCATGTAATTTGATGTAATTTTATGGTTCCTATATGTAATAAGTATTATTCAGCTGCTCCTGGTCATCTTGCCAATTCCTGCCAAATCAAAACATCAAAGCATCAGTTCATCAAATTTCTAGGGAAAAGGGTCAAACTTCAGGTATAAAAATAGAGCATTTGAAAGGGTCATGCAAAACTTTTGAAAAGTGGATTTGAAGACAAAAATTAAAGTGAGAAGGAAATATAAAGACAAGTCATTTGGGGAAGTCATTCATTGTGAAAACTTCAAAGAAAGAGCAAAAATCGTGTTTTGAAGGGAGATTGAACAAAAGGGAAAGAAAACACAAAATTTAGTGAAAATCTGCCTGGCACTGCGCATCAGGGAGGCGCTGCGCATTGGGTTCAGGGCGTTGCGCATTAACCTGTGAGGCTCCAAAACCACCAAATTTCATCTCCAATCACTCTAATTGCTGCATTTTCCTTATAAACAAGTAAGTACACTCACTTTTGAGCTTAGATAGGGTTTTCATGCTTGAAATATGTTTTTTATTGCCTCCTAAGACTCAAACCCTAGTTGTATTTCTAACTTATTTTTCACCATTGCAAACTCTTGTTCCTTGTCTCAATATTCCCATTTTCACTTGCCCCAAACCTACCCTTTAATCTTGTCTCACTTCACTTATATTCCCTTCACCCATTTCCTTATTAAAATTAACCCCTTTATCAAACCCTCAACTCCCTCACATCAAACCCTAGCTCCCTTATAAACCCCACTTACCCTCTTATTTCACTCCATCGCTATTTCCCTTTTATAAATCTCTTCATACTCATCTTTCCCTAACCGAATTATCCACCATTCATCAAACCATCCCAAGAGATACAAACATGGAGAGGGGCAATGACTATGATTATGAGGAGGACACTCTTAGTGACAACTCTAGAGAAAGAAATTTGCAGTAGATGAAGCCTCACAAAGGTGGAAAGATAATAAGGGAGGAGCCCATCAGTATGAGTGAATTGCTTGCTTGCCCATTAGCCACCTCATGCTTTAAATATCAGTCATGTTTTGAGTTTTGTGAGATGATAGAGAGAGTTAAGTTCCATTATCAATTAGCAAGGCTATTTGTGACAAATATGGACAACCATGTAGTGAACCTTACTTGAGTCACATTTACTCTATCATCTACCATCATTGCAAAAGCTACATGCATTCCAGATATAGGTGAGAAATGGAACAAGAGACAACATATTGATAGGGAGCATTATGAGCCTTATATCAAGGCTAAATACCATGGAAGAATCAATAGAGTGTTTCCTTTCATATTTTTGGAGGACCGGTATGCTCCACTCATGAAGCTCATCATTAAGTATTTTACTTGTGAGGGTAGGTTCTCCAGATTATATGCCTACCATATCAGATTGTTGATGCATTTCATAGGGTGAAAATGATGAGTATTCCTTATTTAATATGCAAGAACATAGAGAGAATGATAGTTTTTACAAAGAGGAAACCATATCCACAGCAGCTCAACAATATTTACCATTTCTCTATTATTAAAATTATTGTTCTACATCAGCTTAATCAAGTTGTAATGCCATGGGAAACCTTCATTTCTCATGAGGTGTTCAAAGGCCCTCAAATAATTTCATCAGTTCATTAGGAGGAAGGTGGACCTTCTGGACAACAAAAGATTCAAGAAACTGTAACTGTGGGGGTACCTGTGTTTTTGACTTATGCGAGAGGCACTAGGATGCTCTTTGTAGCTGCCAAGTGAGTACTATCTCTACAAGGAGTGGAAGGGGTCTTGCCCTCATCGACAAGCCATAGGAAAATTCTATCTCCACAAGGAGTGGAAGGGGCTTTGCCTTCTTCTTCAACAAAATAGGTACATATTGGGTAACACAACAAGGAAAAAGGTAGAGCTAAAGGAAAAATGCAAGAGGTGGATCCTAATGATGAGCAAGAGAGGGACTTTGACCTAGTTTTTCATGAGGAAGCACAAGGAGTAGATGTCGTTGACTTGCATGCTTAGGATCCAAGAATTGTCAAAGACATGGTCATCAAGGAGTGTAGGTTTTAACCCCGTACAGAAATTACTTGCATACGAATTCTAAATCATAGGAAAAATAAAAATGCGAGAGCATAACACATAAAACACATATACACAGATATTTCCCACTGGATGTCAAAACCGAGACTACCAGCTTGATTTTTCATTATATTCCTTTCAATGTTACAATACATATTTATACATGCTGACCAATACCATGGACCAAAAAACCATCGCGTCCAAAACCATGGACCAAAAACCATAGGTAGGTTCACCCAACCTAATATAGGGTCGAAATTTTTTTTTCTCGGGGCGTTGCCCCGAACCCCGTAGAGGGGGGCTACCCGCCCCCCTCAAACCCCCCGAATAGGGG
>APFE030539628.1:2626-34088 GCA_000404065.3 Pinus taeda | reverse complement strand
TAATTCATCAATGATAGGAATGGGAAACTTATCTTTAATAGTGAGCTTGTTGAGCTCCCTATAATTCAGACACATGCACCATGATCCATCCTTCTTATGCACCAATACTACTGGAGCAGAGAAAGAACTTTGACTCGGTTGAATTATACTAGCCACTAGTATTTCTGCAACCATACGTTCAATTTCACTCTTTTGGACATAGGGATATCTATACGGCCTAATGTTTGGAGGAACAATTCTTAGAATCAGATGAATAGCATGATCATAATCATGAATAGGTGGGAGACCTCTGGAAGTCTCAAATACCTTGAATGATTGTCCAAGACTTTTTAGAGACCGGGAGAAATAGATGATTCCAATGTGGAAACATCTAGCGAACATAATTGTGCAATTACACCTCGTTATTCTTTTTTAGAAGATTTGTCATTCCATCATAGTTGATTATCTTTCTTAGTTTCCCTACGATACCTCTTAATTCAACTTCCTCCTTTCCTTCCATAGAAAATTTCATGAAACGTTATTGAAAATTAAAAGCTATTGTACCCAAGGATTGTAGCCATTGGACTCCTAATACAACATCAGCACCTCCCATTGGAATGGAAAGCATTGGCCTAGTCAATACATATTCTCCCATGGATAGCTTGATATTATGGCACTTTCCAAAGCAATTTATTGTTCCTCCATTTGCAACCATCACTTGACACTCTGGTACTGGATATAAGAAGCAATTCAATTCTTTTGCTACCTTACAATGAATAAAATTGTGAGTACTTCCTGAATCAATCAACACTATTACCTTTTTCTTCTTGATTTGTCCTTCTATCTTGATGGTTTGAAGAGTGGTAATTCCCGCCAATGCATGACAAGACATGGTTAGATTCATTTATTCTTTATCTAGGCTTTGTTCCTAGAGTATATCTTCTTCTTTTGACCTTTCTTGCTTCTTTTCTTCTTCCTCTTCGTAATCTATGTAAAATAATTTCTTCTTAGCACACTTATGACCTTTAATGTATTTACTATCACAATTGTAACAAAGCCCTTTTGCTCTTGTTTCTTCCAAGTGTTGTGGTGTCAACCTTATATTTTGTGGAAGACTAGAGCAACAACACTTCCGTCTTTATAGTTGTGAGTGGTATGCTTCCTGGTTGCCATAATTTTGCTTTCCATTTTTTCTTGCTAACCTGAATGCCTTCTCTAATGAATCAGGTTCCCAAAGGTGAACATCATGTTGGATATTATCCTTTAAAGACCCTATGAACACATCAATCCTATGCTCCTCTGGAATATATTTTACCCTTATGTTTAATTTTTGGAACTCCTCAATGTGCTCCATTATTGAACCCTTTTGTTTGAGACTTATCAATTGGCTAAAAACGTGTTGCTTTTTGTATCCTCATAATGTGCTATCAATTCTTCCGTAAAAATTTCCCAAGTGATAATTTTTTTACGAGAGCAAAGCCATTGATACCATACAAACTGATTTGGTTCCAAATATAATTTGCAATACATACCTTTTGTGTATTTTGCACATTATTGAGATCGAAAAATTGCTCCATCTGTATTATCCATGTTGCGGGAACCTTGCCATCAAACTTCCTCATATCAATTTTTGAAATATGGTGGGTCTTCGATCCCACATTAGAGTCTATGAAATCATGATTAACATTTCTTTTGTTCGCATCACGAGTTTCCTTTACTACCTTTTCACCATTAGTAAGTATTTCTTGTAGAAAATTTGTCACATCTGTCTTCAAATCTGCCATGTCTGTCTTCAAATATACCATTTCTCTCTTCAAATCTATCTTCATATTGTCCATCTTAGCTTCCACGCCCTTTATCTTAGATTCCACGCCATTTATCTTAGCTTCTGTTAGCTTTTGTGAGAGTGACATTTGTTGCACTTGTTCTTCTAATTTTGATATATCATTGTAGCATTTTCTTCCTCTTCTTTTCATGAGTCATGCTAGAGCTTTCAGGTTGCTTACTAGGTGTTTGCATTTTATTTCCTCGGGGCATCAATTACCGATAATAATTCTATAATATGCCCTTGGAATTCCTTCAAAATAAATTTTCAAACCAAGCTTAAGAAAAAATTTAAAAAAAATCTACACACCTTTTTTCACTTTATAGGAGCTCGATATTGCCTCTGATATATCTTTGTACTTTCAGATCATCCAGTTCTAAATTTGCGCACTGCATTAGTCCTCTGTGTCCTCTTTCCAATGCCACTAGTCTGATCCAAATTGGATTATCCAAGGAAGGGTTATGCGAAATCTCCCATAGTGACCTGATTATAGACTAGTTAAGTAGAGAGAACTTGTGCGACATGCCACGGGTCACTATTTCGACCTTTGGCTCTAAAAAATATATACAGGAAACTAAAATCCTTCCTCTTTCTGTATCTTCTTAAGAAATTTCAATCTGATGCTCAGAGAGAAAGTTATGACAATTTTCCCCAGGTCACCTGTTTGCAATGTAATTCAAGAGTCTGCAAAAATACCAACTTCCTCAGATCATATCTCTGCAAATATAGCACAAAAATATTTGAAATTCAAACTTGAGGTTTAGCACGATTTTGAATCAAATGGTTTTTTTTTTTAGCTTTTGAAACATCGCAGAAAAAAAGTTATAGCGAAAATGCCACGATGGCCTATTTGAAGCAGCAAAACCCTAGAATCCAAAGCTTTGATACCAAATGTTATGAAACCAGCTCAAGAAAAGATAGAAAAGATAGATCAACGCCTTAGAATTCAGCCTCTTCAAGGGGCAACCTCCTTTACATTACATAGAGGAACAATTCTTGGATGATTCAAATGACAAAACCTCCTTTCTATATATAGGAGTCTAAGGAGTCACAATATAACCCAGCCAACCTAACAATAATAATATAAAGCCACAAAAATAACAATAGATGGATTCTATGGGGCACAGTAATAAAAATATGGGGATAATAGGGGCACAACAATATTAATAAGGGATATAACTACAATAGTAATGGGGTAATAACTAGTATTATAGGGACCCAGCAGGTGCATTGTTGCACTAAGCCATGAGACTAACCCATCAAGGAAGGTACGCAAGTATGTACATATACATTAACTTGTATATATTTTTAATATATGATCATTTTTATTAATTTTCTAATTTTAAACATTTATAAATAATATAGTTTAAATAATTGATCGATGATTATCTTTGATATATAGATTTTATTCTAAATAACTTATTTAAATTCTTGTTTGAATTTACTATAGGTTCTCTTGGCATATTGGATTCCAAGATGTAGTTAGATTGATTACATATGAAACTGAAATAGTAAAAGGGACTCGAAAATTGCATTAAGTTAAAACTAAAGAGTACTGAAGTGCATTTGCATTTGATAAAAGAAAAGAATCTTGTTTTTGTCATGTTTTCATAGAGGACACACAATTCAATGATGTTTGTGAAAATAATATATATGTAAAATATTGGCAACATACATTACTTAATACAAAGGGGAAAATTTCAGTTGCAAGATTTGAAGAGATGGATTTAGAGGAGACTACAGTGTCATCCGAAGGTGATCAATTTTATGATCTTTTTGGAGAAGCTATCATTTAAATTGCTTTCAAAGGATATATATATATAGTATATATATATATATATATATATATATATTAATATATATTATATATATATATATATATATATATATATATATAATATATATATATATAACTAATGTCTTGTTATATAAGGTTTGAATTTACTCTTTTTTTTTATTGTGTAGGAGATGTTTTTGTTGTAGTTGCGCCATTAACAACATAGAAAATGTCAAGTATTATTTGATGGCAATGCACTAAAATGAAAGATGATGTTATTGGAAGAATATGATGATATCGATTTTATATATGAAAAAGGGTCTATTATACTAAAAGGTTATTTTTTCCAAGAAACTCATCAAACCCAGAGTCGTTTTTACTTTCAAGTCTATTAACTTGATGCCATAAGTTGTCAATATAGTCACCTAGTGTGTGTAGCACACATAAATTTGATATGAGTTCAATGAGGAATAAATCTAAAGTTAAAAAATGGAGAATGACAAAAGTTGACCATGAACGAATCATTAAGGATGGCATTCCATTAAAAAAAAAAATTGAACTGCCGAACAATAATTTATCCTTGTATTCATCTTTGATAAAGAGTTCAAGTATATTATTAGTATTTCTTTTTGTGCACTCTTAAGTTGTCCATTCTAGCTAGTACTAAGTATTACAATTTTTTTTTCATTAATATGGTGGCTTTGTTGTTAAGTTAAAAAAAAAAATCAAAGATCCCAAATACTACTATAATGTAAGGATGTAGCATATCACAATTTTCTTTTTTGTTGTTGATTATATAGCTATCATATTTGATTGCATTTTTCTTTTTTATGTAGCATCATTTTATCTTTTCAAAAAATTATATTGTTATCTTAATAACATTATTTACTTTAGTAAAAATACATTACTAATGCATTATATAATATATTATATATATATATATTATATATATACACACACACACACACACGCAGTGCATACAAAATCTATTAAAACTAACAATGCATGCTCCACACATATTATTTAATATAATTTTAAGTTATATGATTGTTTTAGACATCTACACAACTATAAGATTCATGTAAAATGTAAAATGTACCATGTTTTGTAATTTTACAACTTTATAAACATTGTTCCATATTCATGAACCTAAATGTAAATCCTTTAAGCATCAAACCATGCATCATGAAAAATGTAACATATTTCAAATAATATTTATTGTTGATTAAACTCACAAACTATAACTTGAAACCTTACATTAAACAAAAAGGTGCAAGTTAACTAGAACAACCGAGCAACGGTTGATCCATGAGAACTTTCACAAGTAATAATTAAATCCAAAATGACCCATGCATTCTACTTATCATTTAATTTGAAACATACATCACTTGAAAAGATGGTATGGGGAAATTGTAACTATTACAAAGGGTATCAAAAGTTGGGTAGCAACTTTATATTAAAATTTAAGTATCAACCCACATCCATAGTAGTCCTTCTATACAAGATGATGATCTATTCATGAATGCAAAGGGTATACCATATTTTATAATGCAAATTTAAGTTATGATTGTTTTAGACATCTACACCATTATAAGGTTCATTCAAATGCAAAATGTAGCATGTGTTGTAATTTGTAATTTTACTATTCATTAAATAAATTGACAAAAGAACTTTGAACAAAACCTAAGAATCATAGATACTAACATTTAAGAATGATCATGCAAAATGTACCAACTAAATGCAAATTTACTTCCATTGCCTCATATACATTAACTTAAATATGTAAAACCTTTAAGCATTAAATAATGCATCATGCAAATTGTATTATGTTTTATAATGCAATTTTATAGTATGTTTGCATGAACAACTTTATATTAAAAGTTAACTATCAACCCACATCCATAGTAGCTTTTCTATACAAGATTATGATCTATTCATGAATAAAAATATATATATATCATATTTTATAATGTAATTTTAAGTTATGATTGTTTTAGACATCTACACCATTATAAGATTCATTCAAATGAAAAATGTACCATGTCTTGTAATCTGCAATTTAACTATTCATTAAATAACTTGACAAAACAACTTTGAACAAAATATAAGAATCTTCTACTAACATTATAAGAATTATCATGCAAAATATAGCAAGTAAATCCAAATTTACTTTCATTACTTCATATTCATGAACTTAAATATGTAAAACCTTTAAGCATCAAACCATGCCTCATGCAAATTGTACCATGTTTTATAATGCAATTGTAAGAATCATTGAATGCAAAATGTACATAAACTCCAAAATTAGCATATTAAATATCAATTTATAATAAAAAGTTCTATTTAATATATGTTCAAAATTTCTATCATTATAAAAGTAAATATATAATAAAAAGTTGTCAAATAAAAATATGCTCAAATAGATCAATTCATAATAAAGAGTTTTACTTTAAATATGTCTAAAATTTATATCATGATAAAAGTAAATATATGGAAATTTGCATCAAAGAGAATCTCACTAAAATATATGATCTATTAACATCCTCGTGCTCTTATTAGAATCATGGGTGCCCTACACAATATGTGTAATATGCACATATACATCAGATTATGTACTTTAAAATTAAAATTTAATGTTTTAAAATTAAATGAGAATGTAATCATCAATATTTTTTTATAAAAGATTTCAGATTCCATGCAATACCTCATGGTGTCCCCCCTCCATTGCGCCCTCCTGGTGTTTTCCATGCATTGCGCACTCCTGGATACCCTATACAATACATGTACATGTATATATTAAAAATTTAAAATTGCACATGAAAATGCATAAACTCATAATATTAAAAAAAAAAACAAGTATCAACTTCTTCAAATTTTCCAAAGGATTCAATCCCTGTAATCGACTCAAGCTTAAAATTCCATCCAATATCTAGTGGTGTTCCCCTTGCATTTCGCCCTCATGGATTCCCTATACAATACATGTACATGTATATATTAAAAATTTAAAATTGCACATGAAAATGTGTAAACTTGCAATATTAAAAAAAAAAATTGTTAAACAACTTTTTCAAATTGTTTAGATGATCCTATCCCCATCATTGACTCCATCGCTAAAGATCATGAAGAACGGAAACTAACTCCACAAACCTAAAATTCGAAAATTTTAAAACTCTAAAATAAGTGAATATTTGGCAAATCTCCTAATAAGGAGGAAGAGGGTGGCACTATGTTGAAAACATAGGATGGAATCAAAATCTGCTAACCTTTAATTATAAATGTAATTATTTCTTTTAAAAATATTTCTTCATAACATCAATATAATAAAAGTAGAATAATAGTATCAACGTGAACTCTTAAAAAAGAACTAACATATCTTGATTAGAACCTGAACCTAGGACCATGATATTATCAAAATTTTCATTCAACAAATGACTTAACTACAAATGGCGAAAATATGATACATTCGTGTTAGATTATATCTGAAAAAATTAACAAAATATATGTGAATCAGCATTAGCACATACATTAAATTATATTAAAATATCCACCCTAACCATTAACACATACTGATCCCATGCCCTCTTCCTCATGACCAATTAGGTCTTTCCAACCATCACGACAACCCTTTGCATATGTTGTAACCTCTTCAATATTCATATTATATATCTCCTCATCTATTTTATATAAAAATTAGCACGTACATAAGCTCGTGCTCTTTTTTCAATTTAGACCGCCATCAATTCTAGTCATTGAAGTCTTTATGTTGTGTACAATGGTATCCCTCACTTCTCGACCAATCTGACAAGTGGCATCCATCTCCAACCGTAAATTTACCATACGTGGAGGTTGAGGTAGCAAAGGTGGCAGAGGGCGAGGCAATTTAGTATCCCTTAATTCACCCTTACATTCATATGTCTGAGCTCTACCAATACCATAAAAATCAGATGGAAGGTCAGTATAATCAGGTCTTGTACCCAAAAATAATTCTGCATAAAATAATTTTGAAAAATAATGTGGAACCTCGTCAATTTATGGCAGCTTTAAATGCATTGCAAGGAATCTATCATACAAATGGTGAGTTATTGCAAGTTGCTTGAAATATTTCACCTTGAGCATCTTTCTTTTCAACCCTTCTTTGAAATTAAACATAGATTTCGCATGTGATTTCGTAACCCTTCTACTTACCTTGACCCATTTATCAAGACCCATCACTGCTTCCTTTCCATGCCTCATCATATCTATAAAGAAATCAGTTGTTGGCCCAAGGTCCTTGTAAATACCAAGAAATGAGCTTAGACAATGCACAACTATTTCTAAGCTTTGTTGACTCTCTGCAGGGAGCTACAAACTCTCAAGCTCTTTCTTCAATTTTGAATAATGACCTATGCACCTCTATAACATACATTGTTGGATGTTTGTTTCCCAAGGAATCTCATCAAGAATATCATATGGATAGGTGGTATTTTGTGTATGGTCTTCTTCTTGAATTTCCCTACTTCACCTACGTTTACTTTGATCAACATTTTCACCCCCTGCATCAATATAATTACATAGATATAAAAACATGTTCAAATGTATTTATACACATTAAAGATAGACATGTACACATATATGTACATACAAATTTGTTTTAAAAAAAAAAAAAAAAAAAAAAAAAAAAATTATATAATTTAACCAAAATTATGAGGATCATGATGATCCGATGTGATTAATGACCACCGGAGATGGATTGAGCACCATCATGTGATGAAATAGTGAGAGAAACTTCTAAAAAACAATTAAAAACTATAATAAATTAATTAAGTTAAATCGACAAAAATCTATTCAAAATATAGATATATATATATATAATTATATATATATATATATAATATATATATATATATAATTATATATATATATATATATATATAATCTGTATATGTACATATGATTCTACTTATTTATCATTAAGTAAATGCACATAAGTGTATATATACCATACCATGATGATGTGAATGATGACCCTCCATTGATTGATTTAATACTCTCTTCGAACTAGTGAGAGATGCTCGTAAAAAAGATGAAATTTATTATAAATTTAGAAATCTAAATTGAAAAAAAATCAATTTCATATGTATGTACATATGATTATTCAATTGTAATTTAAAAACTTGTACATAAACTTATATATACCATGATCATGATGTAAGGAATGACGGCCCTTCCCCGATTCGTCTAATAATCTATTTGATCCATGACCAATCTCATTAGAATGCATAGAAAATCTCCCTTTAGTTGATGCATGAGACTCAATTGATGCTTTCCTTGAATAATTAAGTGGAAACTTCTCATTTTGATGATCCAAGCACTCGATCCATATCCATGGCTATATATATATATATATATATATAATATATATATATGATCATTATACAAACCCTTGAAGTTACCTAATACATTTAAAAATCTTTAAAATTTCTATTTAAAAAGATGAAAATTTCAAACAATTAATGTAACTATCCAAGGGTTTCTTCAAAACTATTTGGTGTAAATTCTTCATTTAAAATATACTCAAGACTAAAAACACAAATGCTGAAGTGCACATGTTAAGAATTAAAGACAAAATTTTCTACAACATGTCAAGTTCACCAACATGTGCTTACATGGTTGGGCACACTTAGTATAGTATTGAAAAAAAAACACGGTCATTAAAAACAACACATTTATAACTAAAAAACACACACATATCAAAGATATATTACAATGTCCATCAATAAATGTTTATGTAGCACTTCTTGACACCAATTCATCTTTCGCACATAGAGGTTGAATTAGCAATTCCCCATATAATAGATCATTAGACATCCTGTTAGCATTTGCACAATGTCTTATGCTAAATGATTGAAATTGACAAACAATATTTTCTTCTTCTTCATGCAGTTGTTTTAACCTCTCATTTTTTACTTGGTACATGCCTCTCATCTAGTTGCACACAAGTTTAGAATTGGTGAAGACTACAATTCCATTGGATCCATACTTCCTAGTTGTTCCTAAGCCTTCTATCAATACAATATAATATGCTTCATTTTCTGTTGTCCTTCCAGGTACATTCATTTTCCTTTAGAGGACTTTGTTCATCACAATATTGCATAGCACATAAGTAATGATTGTTTTCCCTGGATTGGGATAACAAGAAACTTCTATGCATAATGTCCATTTTTCAACCATGTTTAATGGGTTTTTTTTTATCTATGTAAAAGACAAATTCAATAAAATGAATAATATATTTATTTATTGCAAATGCCTTAGTTTATGGGAGAATGATGAAAAATAAATATCTATTGTGATTGAATGATGGAATATTACAAGGATTTAGCCTAGAGTTTTATATCTAACACTTGGATATGATGATTAACACCGACAAAGGAATATGACAACGTCAAAACATGATGAGGAATAAATTATTATATGGACTTATGTGGGTGCATCAAGTTTGGTATGCAAAATGGATAATTAGGAATAATTTCCCAAGATTTCCTTAGATGCATATTAGATCCTAATGTGTATATGTTGAATCATATTTGATTTCCTAGTGTTGATAGTTCTATATATAGAAGCTTACTCATTATAGGCAAGGATATAAAGTGTGATATATTACCTCCTAAGCGGTAACTACTTGAAGAGCCCCCCAAAGGGGTGTGTTATTGAAATAATTGGAATCTCTTTACTTACATGGGTATGTTATTGAAATAATTGGAATTTATTTATTTACATGGGTATGTTATTAAAATAATTGGAATTTCTTTACTTACACACTTACATATGATGAATTTCCACTTGAATAAATCAAAATAGGAGGAAATTAAATTATATTGAGGAATGGAAGCTCAATGCTCTAATCTCCATCTTAAAATTCAATTGGAAAGGAAATGTATCATTCTGAAAATGAATCTATCAATTCAATGATTAGAGATGTGATATATGGCTTGAGTGCAGGGATGGATGGATGTGTATGTCAAACGAATTTTGTTACAAACGTAGTTGTTTTTGGATGTGAAGAATTTGATTATTTATATATCAACAACGATTTCAACAACTAGATTTAATGGCTGATATGTGTTTGTGTGTGTGCGTGTGTGTGTATGTATATATAAGGCATTAAACCTAGTTGTTGAAATCATTGTTGATATATAAATCATCAAATTCGTTAAATCCAAAAACAACTACATGTGCAGCAAAACTCGTTTGACATACACATCCATCCAATATATAGAAGACATTAAACCTAGTTGTTGAAATTGTTGTTGATATATAAATCATCAAATCCTTCACATCCAAAAACAACTACGTGTGCAACAAAATTTGATTTTCACACAAAAACACACACACATATATATGCCTAAGTATTGATGAGCACCAGTATTGCAACAAGAATGCTGCAACTCCTAGGACTAACAACTTTACTTCATCAACCCATGGTTCGTACAAACTTGGAGGTGATAGTGTTGTATACACAAATAGAGGAAATGAGTCCACTCTTTGTCACTAATGAGTTGGGAAATATACCACTAGGGTTTCTCAAACTAGCCTTCTATTGATTTAGAAGAAGTTTGATTATCATCTGAGAGAGAAGAATTTTACCCTAATTGAGAGGATTGAAATGCTACCTACTATAGTAAAGAAACACTAAAATAGATGCCCAAAATGCACAACTCATCTAGCTATTTGTTAATATTCCTTGCTTCTAAATAATGCTAATATAACACATGTTAAATCCTAACTAACCTAAGCATGCAATCTGATATGATCAAACACTTAACTGTTGCACACATGAGTAAGCATAACAACCTTTTTCTTTTTGTATTTTTGTGAAAACATGAATGCTAATCCTTCTTGATTTTATGGTAGGTGGGTTAGGTGTGGAGAGAGAGGGTTGTGATGGGTCAGATGGCTTGGGAGAAAATTATGGGTCTTCTCATAGATTTGATGATGCATTTATCACAAATTGGGCTCAAAACAGGCCACTACAGGTCATCCTACATGATGTCTACAAGATGTCCTAATTCGCCTACAAGATCCCCTGTTTTCCTACGGGAATAGGCCGAAAGCATAAGGAGTGATTTAGACAGTGGTATGGAGCTTAGGGAAGGTGAGTGATGGTAGGAATAAGGCAAGGAAGTGGTTAGGACTAACTCAGAACTCAAACAGAAGTTGTATGATGGTTGGATTTGCTCAACAAGCATGGCAAGTTATCCTTGTGAAATGATAACTCAAATTGTGAACTTAGTGGCATTTGGAAACCCTGGGTGGGTATGGTTTGACTGAGACTGATGATATGAGGTCTTCCTGCAATATTGAAACTACTACAACATATACATCATTGTTGGCATTTATCCAGAAATCATGTCCAAACAAGAAAGGTTTACATCAACACACTAAACTAGAATTTCATCATTTATTTGGCTAGTTCATGCATGGAAATGCTTGAAGCCTATTATGAAATCACCATGAAATCTAATACAAAGCTTAAGATATCATAAATTGCAACTGAAATCTATCTTATAAAACTGAAATATGCTAATCTAATTAGTAGAAAACCCTAAATTTCATAAGAAACCAGAATTATGTCTTTCTGCGTTGAATGGGAGTTTTTCCTCAAACCATGGTCCCTGAAGGGATAAATGAGTCAATATCCACCTATTATTAGCCTTTTTGTATATTTCATTATCTCCCTAAAGGTATCTTTAAAGCTATGCGCAAATAAAAGCAAAATAATCAAATTCACCAATACTTGCAATGTAACAATGCCAAATTCAATTCAACGAATAACCTATGAAATAGCTTAAGCATACAAGTACAGTAAGAGGAACCTCTGCTGATAGGGTTGGGCCTTAACCCAAGATCTTCAGCCCTTTAATTCAACTCAGTACTTGATCAAGGGAACACCCATTTTCATTAACATATCAAAAAAATACATAACAATATTTTGTCACAATCCTTCAACTCGAAAGTGCTTCGTTATCTTGCATAAAAGATCTAAATCCTAATGAGGCTCTAGGCCTCCTTATCTATACAAATCAAGTTTCCAACAAATTTCTTAAATATAGGGAGGCTTGGCTCCCAATCTCAAGATAAATTGGTTCTTTAACTATCACTGGCTCTGCTGCCAAAGATCGACATGATGTGGCTACCTCCAACTCCGAGATGTTGTGATTTGATTGAGGGATCCTCAAATGAGTGAGGATTTAATGAGGAGGATCCATCTCCTATAATATCTCCTTCTTGTATCATTTGATTTCATGCACCTTAATTAGCCATAATTTTCCATATTTTGCTCCCAAAAACCTACAATCAATGCACATTAGATCACTAGACATAACATATTACTTTTACTCTTCTCATTAAGAAAAATATAATTAAAACATGTAAGGAATTATGAGAAGAGTTGATTTTACTAAGCTTGGAGGTGTATTAAGGTCCATATAGTTTACCCAATGATGAGCATCATCATCACCCCCTACTGAAATTATTGCTCATCCTCTGAGCAACTCAATCTATATCCATGTCCTTCATTGCTCTGGTGGCTTCCCTAACATCCCATGCTTCTATTATAGTCTCTCCCTCATGTGAATAAAATCCTGCCTTCTTCTCTATCTCTTCCCATGGATTTCTTTCTTCTTCTTCTTTTATTCCTTCAAACATTCCCAAAATCAATGGTGGACTGAGCCTCAAGCCAATCCAATTAAGTTTGAGTCTTTGTACGGCATACTTATACATTGGGGTTCTATTTAGTGTCTCTCTCGTTCTATCAGGAGAATGATATTCTCTAATTTTTAGGCTATAAGGCAAGGTGTTCCATCTCCTTTGGCAGGCTTGCTAGCTATCATCTCCTAGAAATATATACATGTCTTCAAAGTGTGTGATTTCCTGTTCTTGTATAGCAAGGTGCCTTGGTGCAAGCTTGGGATCATTTGCAATGAGGTTGTGGGTGTTTATGAAAGCCAATGGTTTGGATTTTTCTTCTCTGATCATAAGGGGTTTTGTCTCTTCTTTTTCCATTACCTTTTTCATCTATGTAGCTCTTGCTTCCTCATGATTCATCCATGATGCTAAGGTCATCAATTGCAAGTCCCTTAGCTTTGGATTTGGGTCCCACATATTTAAATCTGCCAAGGCCAAATAATGTAGGTAAAACTCAAATATTTTTGCTCTATCTTCGAAGGTGATTTGATCATAGAGATAAATGAATTGTCTATAGCCTTTGAAGGTCATAGTTCATCTTTGTGCTAGGGTATTTATCTGGAATTGTGGCCATTGTTCCTTGAGGTACATGGCATACTACTTTGTTGGCATCCTGCACTAGCTTCCCTCCATGGAAAAACTAGCCATAGTTTCCAATTGGCTTTCCCTTTCTTGTAGTTGCTTCGTTAACCATGTGTTCTTAGCCTCTAGCTGAGATTTCATCATTGCTTCTCTGTCTCTTATGTTGCTCAATTCTCTGCCCATCTCCTACAATTTCTCCTCCATGAGGCCTACATCCTCTACCCCTTTTGATTTAGAAATTTTCATCCACCTGTGTTTCCTTTCCCTTTCTTTCTTGAGTTCAAAGAATAGGGGAATGGAAAACTTCTATGGTATCACCCTACCTCCTTCAATGAACCTGCGGTAGGAGTTGAGGTTTGGATGTGGGCTAGGTTCTCTCAGTTCTTGGCCTTCTTCCTTTGTTTCTTGTTGAGTACTTCCTTCCTGGTCTCCTTTCTGTGTTTCCTGTAGGTTTCACAGAGTTTCATGTAGGATGGCCTCTACTTTTTGTAGGCCTACATGTGTCTCCTGTAGGAGACATTTTCCCTTTGATGAGGCTAACCTTGTGACACACCTCCTAACATAAGTAATTGGAGACTTGGGAGAAGCTTGTTTTGATGATCCTTCTCCTTCATTTTTCTTTAGAGGGACTACCTTCTTTTGTTGCTTTGGTGAATCCGCAATGAAAATTGGAGTTTTGGTTAGGGTTTGAGGTCTTCCTTGCCTAATCCTAGTTCTCTTTATTGTCCTGAAGTACAGTGGGGTTTTCCTTTGCCTCTTCCCCTTTGATTTGATAGGTGTACTTAGGGAAGTAAGAGCAACTGCTGCCTCTTTCTCTGTAGGTTATGGTGATACCCGTGGTGATTATTCTTCCTCTCTATCTTGAGTTTTAGACCTTTGTTCATCCTTCTGTTATTTTTCCTCTTTTCCATTTTCTTTCTCATCCTCTTATTTGTGTCCTTCTTCCTCTTCTTTTTCTTACTCTATTTCTTCACTCTGCTCATCTGTTTCTTCTTTTTTTTCCTCCTCTGTCTCTTCTTCATTTTCCTCCTCTATTTCTTGTTTAGTATCCTCCTCTATTTCTCATCCTTTTTCCTCTTTTGTTTCTTCTTCGCCCTCACTAGTAGTAGGGCTTCTGTCATATTCAATAGCTTCAATTTCCCTTTTTGCCTGCATGTCTGTAAATGTTGTCCATGCAATAGGGAATCTTAAGTTTTGTAGAGAATATTCAAGGATGAGTTTGATCAACCCATGATGGGCTAGTGGATGATGTTTTTCCTCCACTTTGATGCTCATGTCTGTCATGGATTGCAGAAGAAAGTATGGTATACTCAATCTGTTATGAGGAGGTGTGTTCTCTCCAAATCTTAGTTCTTGGAGAAGTCTGAAGTGGTCTCCATACAATACACTGTATCTCTCTTCACAAGAAATATATTTGATGAGGTTCTAACTGACTCCATTCCAAGGGTATGGAATTCTCTCCCTTGTAACCCCATTTTTGTCCTCTATTGGTTCTTATCCTTCCAAAATGAAACTTTTCTGTGCAAGGGTGTTGTTACCCTTGTCTTCTTTTCTCCATGGTAACCCTTAGGGGAGTGTAGTGATTTTTCCTATAACCTCAGGGGTAATTGCTACTGATAAACCCTTCACCACAGCAATGGAATTGGTCCTAGTGAGGGGTATGAGTGAGAGGGAAAAAAAATTGGCCACATCATCATCGTATCCTCTCATCCTCTCAAATAACCCCATCCATTGATGCCTTGTGGAAATTTCCACAACAAGAGGATGCTGGTGGATCCTTGTTGTGTTTGTGGGTTCTCTCTTGTTGAAACCTCCTATCATCTTTCCCTGGTAATTTTAGAGGCTTGTGTAGATATATTTGAAGAATTATGGTAGATGAGGAAGTTTTGAATTTTAAATTTTAGTAACATGCAATACAATTCTTCTATTTTGAGATGCACTACAAATTCCTAACCAAATTGAGGTTTTTCTTTTTCTTTTCAAATGAAAAGGATGGAGGGTATGTCTACTACCTTAGTTTTCTACCATCTAGTGAGGATAACCCTTGATTTGACCTCCCTTAGTGCCCACTGATAGCTCTATAGGATGATTCCTCTGTGTCTTGTAGGGTTCCTATAGGTTTCATGCTTTGTAGATGTTGACTGTATCCTGCAAGTGCTATTTTATGAAGGCCAAGAGAAACCTCTTCGATCGATGAATCCTCGAAGTTGCTTTTTCTTTCTTTGTATGGGAATCAATGTTGTATTTTCATATATGGATGATCGTGTGGGGTGGTGTGTTGGCTAGCTAAGTACGAGCACCTCCTTTTGGACCGTTGGTCCCACTATCAGTCCATCATTCCACCTTACCTTGTGATTATCTCCCACTCTTATCCTCCATAATTTAACCATTTTTGGCTTTATTCCCTTTTATTTTGGTTTTACTTTTGCCATGTGTGGAGTGGTCTAACTCTTTTCTTCTTGTCGAGTGGCCGAAGGTGGCCAAGTTAACTGGCCACCTTTACTTATAAAATCAACTCTCGCATAATACTACAATTTTGATCATGTCATACTAATGAGAGAGCATGGGTAAGATGACATACCTGTGGGTAAGGTGCTTCGTTGATGATGCATGCTGGAGAGTGGTGCCTCTTTTTTGTGCTTTTCAATCTGCATATTTTCACTCTATATTTGCCTCTTTTGATGCTTGTTCCTTTCGATGTGCAAGTGTTGGACCTGGTTCCTGGTGATCTTCTTGATGCTTTTGAGCTCTAGAGGAGCTTCTTCATCCTTGTAGTACCAGTTCTACATATGGATGCAATCTCTATGGTTTCCTTTGTGGGATAGGTTGCTACAAGATTTCCTACAGGATGCCTACAAGATGTCCTATAGGTTCCTCTCCCTTAAACTTTCATATTTTTCCTCAACTCTGCAGCATAAAGGATGTTGAAATGAGTGGAGAAGGGTGGTAGGAAATGGTAGGTTAGGGATGTTTCCTTTGGGTATGGTTCCTCTTTCCCTCTTCTCTCTCTCTTCTGTTTTTTTTCTTCTCTTCCTTTTTTTCTTTTGTAATCTATATATATTTTTTATTTGATTTCTTTGATGGATGCAGGGGCGACATGGTGATGAAAGGAATGGATATGGTGTGGTGAAGTAAATGGTTTTTCATCCAGACACAATATTGTGTCATCACCTTTCTCTTGGATTTCCCTTCTTGTGGTTTTCAATGTCATTGTCATTCCTACAGGAAACTCCAGTAGGATTACAAGGAACCTTGTAGAAAACACAAGTTGGTGTGACATGAGCTGGAGGGGTTTATAAATGGAAGACTAGGTGAATAGTGGAAGATATGAGATGGGTGGATTAAAAAATGGCTCTTGTAGGTCCTACTATCCTTCTCATGCTATGATTATCCTCCTCTTGCTGACCTGCAAAATATAATTTCCATCTTTTGTATCTTTTCTATTTTTTTTCTCTTTTTATTTTTTATTTTTTTTTGTAAAACTAGTGTGCCTCCAAGGAGGTTTTCAGCCTAGTTTCCAACCCTAGGTGCCTCAAAGGAGGTTTTCACCCAGAGATCTTTTTATTTATCCATCTTCTTTTTTAAACACCCTTGGGCCACCTCTAGAGGTTTTCAACCCAACAGTGGGATTCAGGTTCCTCATGGAGGTTTCCACCCGAATCTTTTTTTTTTTTTTCTTCTTCAAGGACTTGGTGGGGTAGAATATGAGACTTTCTCTACCACCATCACTATCTTGTTGATGCTATTGATGAATTCCTTCATTGAGAAGGGCTTTTTGTAGATCTTTAATCTATACCCATTGACAAGCAAAGGGATAGCCTCTGTATCAATGGTTCTTATCTATACAACACCATTATCATGACACTTTTCTATTACATAAGGCCCTAACCATCTAGTCATTAACTTGAATTTAAAATATTTGTAATGTGAATCATACAACAAAGCCCAATCACCTTCTTGAAATTATTTGTCTTTTATATTGTTGTCATGCCAAATTTTCCTTTGAACTTGAGTCACCTTTGTGTTCAAGAGGGCCTGCATTCTAAATTCATCTAACCCATTCAACTGGAGTAATATTTCTTGTTGTTCCCTGGTGATGTCTAGATCCAATTGTGTTTCCATCCTTAAGGTCTTGTATTCAAATTCAATGGACATCAGGGATTTCTTTCCATAGACCGGTTCATAAGGAGTGAATCCAGTGGTGGTTTTCCAGGTGGTATTGTAGGCCTACATGGCCTCAACTAATCTGTCTACCCAATCCTTTCTACTGCTGCTAATCACCTTTGTCAGAATGCCTTCCAATGCTCTGTTGGTTACCTCCACTTTCCCATTAGCCTGTGGGTGGTAAGAGTGGATGTTCTATGCTTGATCTTGTGCTAGCTTAACATGTTTTCAATCATGTGAGATGTAAATTGATTGCCTTGATCAGTGACCAATTCTCTAGGGTACCCAAACTTATAAAAGACATTTTCCCTTAAGAATTCAACCACCTTTTATTTTTTTGTTGCTTTGATGGCTTTGGCTTCGGCCCACTTGGTTAAGTAGTCAGTGCACACAATGATGTACTGCTTCTGTTTGGATGGAGGGTCAATGGGCCCAATGAAATCCATGCCCCACTTATCAAATGGCTCGAGATACACTTGAGGTTGCAGAGGCATTTCATACCTTGGGGTGGGTTTCCCCATCCTTTGGCACCGATCACACTGATTGGTATACCTCCTCACATCTTGGTGAAGAGTGGGCTAGTAATAACCAACTTGTAATACCTTGAGTGTTGTTCCTTTGGTTGCAAAGTGACCTACACAAGGTCCATCATGACAGGCCAGAAGGATGTCAAAGACTTCCTCCTCCCTGACACATCTTCTTAGAATTTGATCTTGACCTAGCTTGAAGAGATTTCCCCCAATCCAAGTGAATGGGGCGCTCTTTCTTATGATCCTGCTCTTTTCCTTGCAAGACAAGTTTGATGGAAGCTGTGCGGACACCGAGTAGTTTGTTATGTCAACAAATCATGGCAACATAACTGAAATGGAAAATAAATTTTCATCTGGTAACTAATCATCAACCATTCCTTCCTCCCCATGCAGGCAAAGTCAATGTAGATAAAAAATCTACAACAACATCCTCCTTGACAAACTTATTAATAATAATTAAATCAAACGGTTGCAATCAAAGTAACAATCTAATAATTCGGGCATTTACATCATGTTTATTCATCAAGTATGTAATTGCATCATGTTCATTGTGTACAAATGTTTGGTAACTGGTAATGTAATGCCTAAATTTATTCAATGAATGCGCAACAACTAGGAGCTCTTTTTCAGTCACTGATGAAGTAAATGGCATAAGGTAGTTTGTCATCTATTTGGCCTAGAGCTTCTCCTATGGCTTTGTGAGAGGCATTAGCATGTATATGAAAAGCAAGAGCCCAATTTTGGCCTCAGAGAATAGGCGCAGTATTCAACTTGTCCTTTAGGTTGTCCAAGGCTTCTTGACAGCTTTTTGACCATAAAACTTCCGAGTCTTTAGCCAATACCCCAAATAAAGGAGAAGCTAACTTGTTGAAACATTTTATAAATCTCCTATATTATCTAGCTACACTTAAAAAGCTTCTGACATCCCTCTGTTTTTTCAGATTTGGAACCCTTTTGATGATGGCTATCTTATTTGTGTCTACCTGTAGTCCTTCCTGGGATATTGAGTGACCTAGAATAGTCCTTGCAGTCATCAAGAATCCACATTTTTTTGGACTAAGGGATAAGCTCATTTCAATGCATTTTTTCGGCACCCTGCCCAGGTTATTGAGAGCCTCCTGGAAATCACACCCATAGGGTGTAAAGTCATCCGTATAAATTTCTACTACATCATGGACTAGCTCTTCAAAGATACTCATGACTGCCCTCTGGAAAGTGGCATGGGCATTGCATAGACCAAGAGGGAGGACCCTATAAATTAAAGCACCCCAAGGACATGTGATAGTGGTTTTATCCTAGTCTTCTAGGCTAATATGGATTTGATTGTACCCGTTGAACCCAACTAAGAAAGAGAAAAACTTTTTCCCTATCAGGCCATCTAACACTTGGTCAATGAAAGGTAGAGGGAAATGGTCCTTCTTTGTTTATTTGTTTAACTCTCTGTAATCCACACAAATTCTCCAGTTTCCATTTTTCTTTGGAACCAACACGAAGGGAGACACCCACTCACTATCTGGGATAGGGCAGATGAATCCTACATCTATCATATTTTGCAACTCTTCTTTAACGATATCCATGAGAGTTGGATTCATTCTCCTTTGGGGTTGTCGTACTGGTTTGCAACCTTATTTCATATAAATGTGGTGAGTACACATAGGGGGTACACTCCCTTAATCTCTTTGTAATTCCAAGAAAAGGCATTCAAATGCTCTCTTAGCATATTATATAACTCTTCTTCCCGGTGTATAGAAAGAGGGGTTGATTTTCAATGTTCTTTCAAGGCGGAATTCTATTGTCTTGACAGGAGGAGGGTTTCAATCAGCTAAGAATAGATCAATATGATGGTTTTTCTTGGTTTCCTTCACTACTTCCTCTAGAGACATGGTCTTGGAAGTTGGATTTTGCAGAATGTGTTCAATCAAATCATCTTCATCAGGTTGTCCTCCTCCCATGGCAATTTCAAGGGAATAGAGTTGGGAAGAGTAGACTTCATCTTCTTCCTCATCTTCCAGCCATAAAGGAAAGTCATGTTCTAAATATGGCTGAGCAAGAGGGAACATGACCAACTGCTTCGATATATGCCCATTTTTTATAGTCATGTATTCAGCAGTGCAGCTAATATAGGCATTGACAGTGGCTAACCAAGGCCTCCCAAGTATGAGAGGATAACCATTAAATTTTGTCTTAAGAGGGAGAACTAAGAAGTATACAGGGTACTCCAAAGAGTCAATGGAGACCATCACATCCTCAATAATCCCCTCAGGGGCTACTATGGATCAGTTTGCAAGCTGCAAGACTGCCATCATCTTTCTTAATGAATTGTGGAGATTCAGCTTGAGCATGGTGTCCTTAGTCATTACATTAATGGCAGCCCCAAGATCAATCAAGGTATGTGGGGCAATGGTGCCATTTATGTGTACATCTACTACAGGGCTTCCAAGGTCTAAATACTTTGGGAAATTACCTACCCCAGCATTAAGTCTACATCTGTTCGATGACATTAATGGTAGGGTTGTCTCTTTTTTGCCTCCCTGGATGTTTTAAACACTTCTCTTTAATCAGTTTGTTGTAAATAGGTACATCCTTAATAGCTTCGATAAGTGGGATTTTGACACATAGATTTTTCAATTCACCCAGAAGTTCATTCTCTTCAGGGGTATGCTGGACTGGATAAGTTAATATAATCAAGAATAAAAATACAAATGCTGAAGTGCACATGTTAAGAATTAAAGACAAAATTTTCTAAAACATGTCAAGTTCACCAAGATGTGCTTACATGGTTGGGCACACTTATTATAGTATTGAAAAAAGCACACAGTCATTAAAAACACCACATTTATAACTAAAAAACACACACATATCAAAGATATATTACAATGTCCATCAGTAAATTTTGATGGAGCGCTTCTTGACACTAATTCATCTTTCACACATAGAGGTTGAATTATCATTGCCCCATATAATCGATCATTAGACATCCTATTAGCATTTGCACAATGTCTTATGCTAAATGATTGAAATTGACAAACAATATTTTCTTCTTCTTCATGCAGTTGTTTTAACCTCTCATTTTTTACTTGGTACATGCCTCTCATCTAGTTGCACCTAAGTTTAGAATTGGTGAAGACTACAATTCCATTGGATCCATACTCCTTAGTTGTTCCTAAGCCTTCTATCAATGCAATATAATATGCCTCATTTTTTGTTGTCCTTCTAGGTACATTCATTTTCCTTTGAAGGACTTTGTTCATCACAATATTGCATAGCACATAAGTAATGATTGTTTTACCTGGATTGGGATACAAGAAACTTCTATGCATAATGTCCATTTTTCAACCATGTTTAATGGATTTTTTTTATCTCTATAAAAAACAAATTCAATAAAATGAATAGTATATTTATTTATTTCAAATGCCTTAGTTTATGGGAGAATGATGAAAAATAAATATCTATTGTGATTGAATGATGGAATATTACAAGGATTTAGCCTAGAGTTTTATATCTGACACTTGGATATGATGATTAACACCGACAAAGGAATATGACAAGGTCAAAACAAGATGAGGAAGAAACTATTATGTGGACTTATGTGGGTAAATCAAGTTTGGTATGCAAAAAGGATCATTAGGAATTATTTCCCAAGATTTTCTTAGATGCATATTAGATCCTAATGTGTATATGTTGAATCATATTTGATTTCCTAGTGTTGATAGTTCTATATATAGAAGCTTACTTATTATAGGCAAGGATATAAAGTGTGATATACTACCTCCTAAGTGGTAACTACTTGAAGAGCCACCCCAAAGGGGTGCGTTATTGAAATAATTGGAATCTCTTTACTTACATGGGTATGTTATTGAAATAATTGGAATTTCTTTACTTACATGGGTATGTTATTAAAATAATTGTAATTTATTTACTTACACACTTACATATGATGAATTTCCACTTTAATAAATAAAAATAGGAGGAAAATAAATGATATTGAGGAATGGAAGCTCAATGCTCTAATCTCCCTCTTAAAATTCAATTGGAAAGGAAATGTATCATTCTGAAAATGAATCTATCAATTCAATGATTAAAGATGTGATATATGGCTTGAGTGAAAGGATGGATGGATGCGTATGTCAAACGAATTTTGTTGCAAACATAGTTGTTTTTGGATGCAGCAAAACTCGTTTCACATACACATCCATCCAATATATAGAAGACATTAAACCTAGTTGTTGAAATTGTTGTTGATATATAAATCATCAAATCCTTCACATCCAAAAACAACTACGTGAGCAAAAAAAATTGATTTTCACACAGACACAGACACACATATATATGCCTAAGTATTGATGAGCACTAGTATTGTAGCATGAATGATGCAACTCCTGGGGCTAACAACTTTACTTCATCAACCCATGGTTTGTACAAACTTGGAGGTGATAGTGTTGTATACACAAATAGATGCAATGAGTCCACTCTTTGACACTAATGAGTTGGGCAATAGACCACTAGGGTTTCTCAAACTAGCCTTCTATTGATTTAGAATAAGTTTGATTATCATCTGAGAGAGAAGAATTTACCCTAATTGAGAGGATTGAAATGCTACCTACTATAGTAAAGAAACACTAAAATAAATGCCCAAAACACACAACTCATCTAGCTATTTGTTAAGATTCCTTGTTTCAGAAGAATGCTAATCTAACACATGTGAAATCCTAACTAACCTAAGCATGCAATCTGATATGATCAAACACTTAACTATTGTGCACATGAGTGAGCATAACAACCTTTTTCTTTTTGTATTTTTGTGAAAACATGAATGCTAATCCTTCTTGATTTTATGGTAGGTGGGTTAGGTATGGAGAGAGAGGGTTGTGATGGGTCACATGGCTTGGGAGGAAACCAGGGGTCTTCTCCTAGATCTCATGATGTATTTATCACAAATTGGGCTCAAAACAGGCCACTACAGGTCATCCTACAGGATGTCTACAAGATGTCCTAATTCACCTACAAGATCCCTTGTTTTCCTACAGGAATAGGCTGAAAGCATAAGGATTGATTTGGACAGTGGTATGGAGCTTAGGGAAGGTGAGTGATGGTAGGAATAAGGCAAGGAGGTGGTTAGGACTCACTTAGAACTCAAACAGAAGTTGTATGATGGTTGGATTTTCTCAACAAGCATGGAAGTTGTCCTTATGATATGATAACTCGAATTGTGAACTTAGTGGCATTTGGAAATCCTAGATGGGTATGGTTTGATTGAGACTGATGATATGAGGTCCTCCTGCAATATTGAAACTCCCACGACATATACATAATTGTGGGCATTTATCGATAAATCATGTCCAAACAAGAAAGGTTTACATCAACATACTAAACCAGAATTTCATCTTTTATTTGCTTAGTTCATGCATGGAAATGCTTGAAGCCTATTATGAAATCACCGTGAAATATAATACAAATCTTGGGATATCAGAAATTGCAACTGAAATCTATCTTCTAAAACTGAAATATGCTAACCTAATTAGCAGAAAACCCTAAATTTCATAAGAAACCATAATTATGTCTTTTTGGGTTGAATGGGAGTTTTTCCTCAAACCATGGTCCCTGAAGGGAGAAATGAGGCAAGATCCACCTCTTATTAGCCTTTTTTATATTTCCTTATCTCCCTAAAGGTATTTTTAAAGCTATGCACAAATAAAAGCATACTAATCAACTTCACCAATACTTGCAATGTAACAATGCCAAAATCAATTCAACAAGTAACCTATGAAATAACCTAAGCATACAAGTACAATAAGAGGAACCTCTGCTAATAGGGTTGGACCCTAACCCAAGAGCTTCAACCCTCTGATTCAACTCAGTACTGGATCAAGGGAATGCTCATTTTCATTAACTTATTAAAAAAAAACATAACAGTGTTTTGTCACAATCCTTCAACTCGAAAGTGCTTCCTTATCTTGCACAAAATATTTGAATCCTAATGAGGCTCTAGGCCTCCTTATCTATACAAATGAAGTTTCCAACAACTTCCTTAAATATAGGGAGGCTTCACTCCTAGTCTCAAGATAAATTGGCTCTTTAACTATCACTGGCTCTACTACCAATGATCCACATGACGCAGCTGCCTCCAGCTCCGAGATGTTGTGATTTGATTGAGGGATCCTTGAATGAGTGAGGATTTAATGAGGAAGATCCATCTCCTATAATCTCTCCTTCTTGTATCATTCGAGTTCATGCACCTTAATTAACCATAATTTTCCATAATTTGCTCCCAAAAACCTGCAATCAATGCACATTAGACTGCTAGACATAACATATTACTTTTACTCTTCTCATTAAGCAAAATATAATTAAAGCATGTAAGGAATTATGAGAAGATTTGATTTTAGTAAGCTTGGAGGTGTATTAAGGTCCATATAGTTTACCCAATGATGAGCATAATCATCACCCCCTACTGAAATTATTTCTCATCCTCTGAGCAACTCAATCTATATCCATGTCCTTCATTGTTCTGGTGGCTTCCCTGACATCCCATGCTTCTGTCATTGTCTCTTCCTCATGTGAATAAAATCCTGCCTTATTCTGTATCTCTTCCCATTGATTTCTTTCTTCTTCTTTTCTTCCTTCAAACATTCCCAAAATCAATAGTGGACTGAGCCTCAAGCCAATACAATTGACTTTGAGTCTTTGCAGTGCCTAATTATACATTAGGGCTCTATTTAGTGTCTCTCTCATTCTATCAGGAGAATGATATTCTCTGATTTTTAGGCTGTAAGGCAAGGTGTTCCATCTCCTTTGGTATGCTTGCTAGCTATCATATCCTAGCAATCTGAACATGTCTTCAAAGTGTTTGACTGCATATTCTTGTACAGCAAAGCACCTTGGTGCAAGATTGGGATCATTTGCAATGAGGTTTTGGGTGTTTATGAAAGCTAATGGTTTGGATTTTTCTTCTCTAATCATAAAGGGTTTTGTCTCTTCTTTTTCCATTACCTTTTTCATCTATGTAGCTATTGCCACCTCATGATTCATCCATGAGGCTAAGGTAATCAATTGCAAGTCCCCTAGCTTTGGATTTGGATCCCACACATTTAAATCTGCCAAGGCCAAATAATGTAGGTAAAACTCAGATATTTTTGCTCTAACTTTGAAGGTGATTTGATCATGGAGATAAATGAATTGTCTATAGCCTTTGAAGGTCATAGTTCATCTTTGTGCTAGGGTATTTATCTGGAATTGTATTCATTGTTCCTTGAGGTACATGGCATAAGACTTTATTGGCATCCTACACTGGATTGCCTCCATGGAAAAACTAGCCATAGTTTCCAATTAGCTTTCCCTTTCTTGCAGTTGATTCCTTAACCAAGTGTTCTTAGCCTCTAGCTGAGATTTCATCATTGCTTCTTTGTCTCTTATGCTACTCAGTTCTATACCCATCGCCTGCAATTTCTCCTCCATGAGGCCTACATCCTCTATCCCTTTTGATTTAGCAACTTGCATCCACCTGTGTGTCCTCTCCCTTTCTTTCTTAAGTTAAAAGCATAGGGGAATGGAAAACTTCTATGGTATCACTCTACCTCCTTCAATGAACCTGTGGTAGGAGTTGAGGTTTGGCTGTGGGCTAGGTTCTCTCAGTTCTTGGCCTTCTTCCTCTGTTTCTTGTTGAGTAATCCCTTCCTAGTCTCTTTATTGTGTTTCCTGTAGGTTTCACAGAGTTTCATGTAGGATGGCCTCTACTTTTTGAAGGTTTGCATGTGTCTCCTGTAGGAGACATTTTCCCTTTGATGAGGCTAACCTTGTGACAAGCCTCCTAACATAAGTAATTGGAGACTTGGGAGAAGCTTGTTTTGATGATCCTTCTCCCTCATTTGTCTTTAGAGGGGCTACCTTCTTTTGTTGCTTTGGTGAATTCGCAATGAAAATTGGAATTTTGGTGGGGGTTTGAGGTCCTCCTTACCTAATCCTAGTTTTCTTTCTTGTCCTGAAGTATAATGGGGTTTTCCCTTGCCTCTTCCCCTTTGATTTGATAGGTGTACTTAGGGCAGTAAGAGCAACTGCTGCCTCTTTCTCTGTAGGTTCTGGAGATACCCTTGGTGATTATTCTTCCTCTCTATCTTGAGTTGCAGACCTCTATTCATCCTTCTGTTATTTTTCCTCTTTTCCATTTTCTTTCTCAACCTCTTATTTGTATCATTCTTCCTCTTCTTTTTCGTACTCTATTTCTTGACTCTGCTCATCTGTTTCTTCTTTTGTTTCCTCCTCTATCTCTTGTTCATTTTCCTCCTCTGTTTCTTGTTCAATATCCTCCTCTGTTTCTTATCCTTTTTCCTCTTTTGTATCTTCTTCGCCCTCACTAGCAGTAGGGCTTCTGTCATATTCAATAGCTTGAATTTCCCTTTTTTCCTTCATGTCTGTAAATTGTGTCCATGCAATAAGGAATCTTAAGTTTTGTAAAGAATATTCAAGGATGAGTTTGATCAACCCATGATGGGCTAGTTGCTGATGTTTTCCCACCTTCACTTTGATGCTCATGTCTGTCATGGATTGCAGAATAAAGTAGGGTATACTCAATCTGTTATGAGGAGGTGTGTTCTCTCCAAATCTTAGTTCTTGGAGAAGTCTGAAGTGGTCTCCATACAATACACTGTATCTCCCTTCACATGAAATATATTTGATGAGCTCGTAAGTGACTCCATTCCAGGGGTATGGAACTCTCTCCCTTCTAACCCCATTTTTGTCCTCTATTGGTTCTTCTCCTTCCAAAATGAAACTTTTCTTTGCAAGGGTGTTGTTACCCTTGTCTTCTTTTCTCCATGGTAAGCCTTTGGGGAGTGTAGTGATTTTGCTTATAACCTCAAGGGTAATTGCTACTGATAAACCCTTCACCACAGCAATGGCATTGGTCCTAGTGAGTGGTATGAGTGAGAGAGAAATTTTTTTGGCCACATCATCATTGTATCCTCTCATCCTCTCAAATAACCCCATCCATTGATGCCTTGTGAAAATTTCCAGAACAGGAGGATGTTGGTGGATCCTTGCTATGTTTTTGGATTCTCTCTTGTTGAAACCTCCTGTCATATTTCGCTGGTAATTGTAGAGGCTTGTGTGGATATATTTGAAGAATTACGGTAGGTGAGGAAGTTTTGAATTTTAACTTTTAGTAACATGCAATACAATTATTTTATTTTTAATGCACTACAAATTCCTAACTAAATTGAGGTTTTTCTTTTTCTTTTCAAATGAAAAATATGGAGGGTATGGCTACTACCTTAGTTTTCTACAGTCTAGTGAGGATAACCCTTGATTTGACCTCCCTTAGTGCCCACTGATAGCTCTGTAGGCTGATTCCTCTATATCTTGTAGGCTTCCTATAGGTCTCATGCTTTGTAGATGTTGATTGTATCCTGCAGGTGCTATTTTAGGAAGGCCGAGAGAAACCTCTTCGATCGATGAATCCTCGAAGTTGATTTTTCTTTCTTCATATGGGAATCAATGTTTTATTTCCATATATGGATGATCATGTGGGGTGGTGTGTTGGTTGGCTAAGTACGAGGACCTCCTTTTGGACCGTTGGTCCCACTATTAGTCCATCATTCCACCTTACCATGTGATTATCACCCACTCCTATCCTCCATAATTTAACCATTTTTGGCTTTATTCCATTTTATTTTGGTTTTACTTTTGCCATGTGTGGAGTGGTCTAACTCTTTTCTTCTTGTTGAGTGGCTGAAGGTGGCCAAGTTAACTGGCCACCTTTACTTATAAAATCAACTCTCGCATAATCTTATAGTTTTGATCATATCATACTAACGAGATAGCATGAGCAAGATGACATACTTGTGGATAAGGTGCTTCGTTGATGATGCATGCTGGAGAGTGGTACCTCTTTTTTGTGCTTTTCAATCTGCATATTTTCACTTTGTATTTGCCTCTTTTGATGCTTGTTCCTTTTAACGTGTAATTGTTGGACCTGGTTCCTGGTGATCTTCTTGATGCTTTTGAGCTCTGGAGGAGCTTCTTCATCCTTGTAGTACCAGTTCTAAATATGGATGCAATCTCTATGGTTTCCTTTGTGGGATAGGCTGCTACAAGATTTCCTACAAGAAGCCTACAAGATGTCTTATAGTTGCCTCTCCCTCAAACTTTCATATTTTTCCTCAACTCTAAAGCATAAAGGATGTTGAAATGAGTGGAAAAGGGTGGTAGGCAATGGTAGGTTAGGGATGTTTCCTTTGGGTATGGTTCCTCTTTCCATCTTCTCTCTCTCTTCTATTTTTTTTCTTCTCTTCCTTTTTTTCTTTTGTAATATATATATATAATATATTGATTTCTTTGATGGATGCAAAGGTGACATGGTGATGAAAGGAATTGATATGGTGTGGTGAAGTAAATGGTTTTTCATCTAGACACAATATTTTGTCATCACCTTTCTCTTGGATTTCCCTTCTTGTGGTTTTCAAGGTCACTGTCATTCCTACAGGAAACTCCTGTAGGATTACAAGGAATCTTGTAGAAAAAACAGAGTTGGTGTGACATGAGCTGGAGGGGTTTATAAATGGAAGACTAGGTGAATAGTGGAAGATATGAGATGGGTGGACTAAAATGGCCCATGTAGGTCCTGCTATCCTTATCATGCTATGATTATCCTCCTCTTGCTGAACTGTAAAACATAATTTCCATCTTTTGTATCTTTTCTCTTTTTTTTCTCTTTTTATTTTTTATTTTTTTTGTAAAACAACTTGTCTGCCTCCAAGGAGGTTTTCATCCTAGTTGCTTGCCCTTGGTGCCTCAAAGGATGTTTTCACCTAGAGATCTTTTTATTTTCCCTTCTTCTTTTTTAAACACCCTTGGGCCGCCTCCGGAGGTTTTCAACTCAACAGTGGAACTCAGGTTCCTCATGGAGGTTTCCACCCGAGTCTCTTTATTTTTATTTTTATTTTTTATTTTTTTCTTCTTCTTCAGGGACTTGGTGGGGTAGAATATGAGACTTTCTCTACCACCATCACTATCTTGTTGATGTTATTGATGAATTCTTTACTTGATAAGGGCTTTTTGTAGATCTTTAATCTATACCCATTGACAAGCAAAGGGATAGCCTCTGTATCAATGGTTCTTATCTGCACAACGCCATTATAATGACACTTTTCTCTTACATAACGCCCTAAATACAACAAAGCCCAATGACCTTCTTGAAACTGTTTGTCTTTTATATTCTTGTCATGCCAAATTTTCCTTTGAACTTGAGTCAACTTTGTGTTCAGGAGGGCCTTCATTCTAAATTCATCTAACCCATTCAACTAGAGAAATATTTTTTGTTGTGCCCTAGTGATGTCCAGATCTAGTTGTGTTTCCATCCTTAAGGTCTTGTATTCAAATTCAATGGACATCAAGCCTTTCTTCCCATAGACCAGCTCATAAGGAGTGAAGCGAGTGGTGGTTTTCCAGGTGGTAATGTAGGCCTAGGTGGCCTCAACTAATCTGTCTACCCAATCCCTTCTACTGTTGCTAATCACCTTGGTCGGAATGCCTTCCATCCAATGCTCTCTTGGTTACCTCCACTTTCCCATTAGCCCATGGGTGGTAAGGAGTGGATGTTCTATGCTTGATCTTGTGTTGGCTTAACATGTTTTCAATCATGTGAGATGTAAATTGATTGCCTTGATTAGTGACCAATTGTCTAGGGTACCCAAACTTATAAAAGACATTTTCCCTTAAGAATTCAACCACCTTTTATTTTGTTGTTGATTTAATGGCTTTGGCTTCGGCCCACTTGGTTAAGTAGTCAGTGCACACAATGATGTACTACTTCTGTTTAGATGGAGGGTCAATGGGCCCGATGAAATCCATGCCCCACTTATTAAATGGCTCAAAATTCACTTGAGGTTGCAGAGGCATCTCATCCCTTGGGGTGGGTTTCCCCATCCTTTGGCACTGATCACACTGACTAGTATACCTCCTCACATCTTGGTGAAGAGTGGGCCAGTAATAACCAGCTTGTAATACCTCGAATGTTGTTCTTTTGGTTGTAAAGTGACCTCCACAAGGCCCATCATTATAGGCCAGAAGGATGTCCAAGACTTCCTCCTCCCTGACACATCTTCTTAGAATATTATCTTGACATAGCTTGAAGATATTTCCCCTAATCCAAGTGAATGGGGCGCTCTTACTTATAATCCTGCTCTTTTCCTTGGAAGAAAAGTTTGGCGGAAGCTGTGCAGACACCCAGTAGTTTGCTATGTCAGCAAATCATGGCGACATAACTGAAATGGCGAATAAGTTTTCATCGGGTAACTAATCATCAACCATTCCTTCCTCCCCTACAGGCAAATTCAATGTAGATAAAAAAATGTACAACAACATTCTCCTTGAGAAACTTATCAATAATAGTTAAATCAAACTGTTGCAATAAAAGTAACAACCCTTATCAATAATAGTTAAGTCAAACTGTTGCAATAAAAGTAACAACCTACTAATCCGGGCATTTACATCAGGTTTATTCATCAAGTATTTAATTGTATCATGGTCAGTGTGTACAAATGTTTGGTAACTGGTAATGTAATGCCTAAATTTATTCAATGAATGCACAACAACTAGGAGTAGGGAAAATTTTAAGAACGCCGCCTAAATTTATATGTATAATAAATGGGCGAATCTCCATGGTATATAGGAAAAATGGAAGGCGATTTTATCAATAATATAATATGTATATATAATTTTTTGGATAATCTCTCACCAGTCATGGCGAATATTTTACTCAATTATAAAATTTTGTAAGATCTTGGTATTACCATGGGTCAATACAATGAGTTAAAAATTACTATTAGTAATTTATAAAAATTAATAGTTGATTTTTATTTTATTTTTTATTTTAACCAAGCTAAAATG